>CAUYQG010177489.1:0-27958 GCA_963574415.1 Tarsius wallacei
GACAAACATATGGGCTTTGCAGCAACGTGAATGGATTTAGAGTCAATAATACTCAGTGATCTATCACAGAAACAAAGAACAGAGTACCACATGTCCTCACTCATAAGTGGACCCTGAACATTTACCATAATACTATAAGAATGGGATTGACAGTAGCTGGATATTGCTAGATTGGGGGGTGGGGCACTACATCAATAAGGGTACCTGATCTCAAACTAGGCAAAGCGGGGACCAAAGGGAGGCCCAAACTTTGCCTGTACAATGACCACTTGCATACCTAATCCTGAATTGTACCCCACTTCTTTAAAATAAAATAAAAAATTTAAAAAAACACTTCTTTTCTTTGAATATTTCCCCTTTCTTTTTCTGATTTATAATTTATAAATAGTTCCTGGTGGTATTTTCTCTTTCCCTGGTTTTTATTGGAAGCTGTTTCAAACACTTCTTGAAAGAAATTGAAACATAAATAACAGAAAAACAGATGCTTTATTTTGCCCTTCTTAAATTTTTTCTACTTTTGAAATTTCATAATGCTAAAGCCAACCAATTTTTCACTTACATTAATTTTAAAAGGTCATAATTGTATTAGTATTAACAATAGAAAATTCTATTTATGATTAAGAAGTAATTGATACACATCAAACTGTTAACAGTATATGTCAAGTGATGGGGGAAGAGAGGGACACTGTGGACATTAACCTTGCATGTTACATAATTTTCAAAAGTTTACAAGTATTTTTACTTACGTATACGGGGAAAAAAACACATTTAGAAGAAACAAAATAAAGAGAAGACATCCTAGATTATCTTTGTTTTCCCATGTCCGCATGGTGGTCGAATGCACATGTGGGTTTAAGATATATAGGGTGGTAATTTGATTATTGAGTCATATGTGACCCAGCTGAAAGAATGTAATAACAGACAGATGATGGTTTATGTCGTTGATATGAACTGATTTCCCTCATTCCATATTTTAGCAGCCAGTCATTTCCAGAATTGGCTTAGGCCCTGAAAATATCCTCAGCAGGGATGCAGCCTGGGATGTTCTTTAACAGCTGGAAGACATTTGGTGACTAAAAATGATGAGGGCTGGTGGGAGCATGTGAGGATGGGCACCTGCCCCAGAGCAGAGCCTACCCTTCCCTGAGCTAGCAAACACCTTGTTCTGGCAACATAATCTCCCCTGGGCTCCTTTGGATATTAAATTTTAGACGCAAAACTAAACAATGACAGTTCATTTGAAATAGCCTTCATATCCAGAGGCCACACTGCAAGACTTTTTAAAGTTTAATATGAGTCTGAGTTAGAGGACGGGTAATCGGGAAAGGCATAGCATGGATAGCAATATTTTCAAATTGCTAGACTACTCTCCTCAGAATAATTACCAAGATTAATGAAGTAAACTCTTGAAGAATAAAGTCTCCACAAAATATAAAATTAAACATAAAGTGTATGAATAATTAAATATTGGGGTTTCATGTTTATATTCTGATGGCATAAAAATTCAGGCTGTTTAACATTAAACTCCAAAGATTTAATCAAATAGATAGCTAAGTGACTCAGACATTGTAAGTAATTTCAGCATTGTAGCATTGTATTTGCCAGCAGATATAGTCTGTTTTTTCACCACACTGAGATATCATTTAGTCTATAACTTAAGCAAGCATTGATAAAGTTTTTTACAAAAGATGCTATCAGCAAAACAAACAGAGGACTCTGTATTACTTCAAAGCTTATTTATAATGTGTTTAGAAAAAAATTCAATGGAAACAGGAAAATAATGTCTTGATTTTCTAAACTTTACAACATCTGCTTTTACTTACTTTTCAACATTGTAAATTTCTCTGGATTTCAAGTGAATTACTTTGCTTTCTCTTTGTCTATTCCTTTACTTGACTATCTTCACACTAAGGTATATACCCAGACACAATCTACAACCACATGAAAATCACTGTGGTATATATAACAAAGAGATTTTATAGCATGCCACACAGAACACAGAAAGGCACCTCAAAAGAAAGGTGACATGTCTAAGGAACAGACCCCTCCATAAAAATACTCAAAATATTGTATCATTCTTATGTATCCTGTGTTAGATCATTTACATGTCATTCACAATCTTAGATGGATAGTATTAAAAATATTTCCTAAAAGAAAGAAGTTTTAATTATGTGTGTATATGTGAATATGTTTGTGTGTTTTGTCCAATTCTAATTGAGAGTATTAATATAATCGTCAGTAAATCACTAGGCTCTAACCAACAACAACCATTAAAAAAAAAGGCACCAAAGGCAGGACACCACCATGGCTCATGCCTATAATCCCAGCACTTTGAGGGACCAAGGCAGGAGGATTGCTTCAGCCTAGGAGTTCAAGACCGGACTAGGCAGCATAGCAAGACCTTGACTCTCCAAAAAAATTATTTTAACAATTTGCCAGGTGTGGCTGTACATGCCTACAGCCTCAACTACTCGGGAGGCCGAGGCAGAAGGATCACTTGAGCCCAGGGGGTCAGGGTTGCAGTGAGCTGTGATCATGTCACTGTACTCCATCCTGGGCAAAAGAGTAAGACTCTGATTCAAAAAAAAAAAAAGGCACCAAAAATAACAAAATACTCAGTGTTAGTTAATCCACTATATATATATATATATTTTTTTTTTTTCAGTTGGAGTCTCACTCTGTCACCCAGACTGGAGTGCAGTGGCATGCTCACAGCCACTGCAGACTCAACCTGCTGGGCTCAGGCGACCCTTCTGCCTCAGTCTTCCAAGTAGCTGGAACTACAGGCAGAGCCACCATACCTGGCTAATTTTTTGATTTATTGTACATATGAGGTCCTGCCAAGTTGCTCAGGCTGGTCTTGAATCCCTGGACTCAGGCAATCCTCTCACTTTTGCCTCCCAAAATGCTGAGATTACAGGAGTGAGCCACTGTGCCCAGTAGAAATGTTTTTTACAATTTTAAAATAAAAATATTTCTCTATTCTCAGTGAGAGTTGCCCATAAAGCTCACTAATGTAGGGCATGCAAGTATCTCATTCCTTGACCTTTCCTTGCTGACTAAGCATTCCATTTACTTCATTTAACATGAGTTATCTTAAAAAAATTCCTCTGCTACACTTACTGATTTCTTATAATCTGAGATTTCAGTTAATTTCACATCAACTAGAGACAGTGAGTAAAAAAAAGAAAGATGATACACTGGTCATCATTCAAACACAATTTTATTCAAGACTTTCTTGGAAACCTTGTTGACATGCTTGAAATATTTGTTGGTGGCTTCTTGTGAAGTTGGTTTAAAGCCTGTGGGTTATTTGTGGTTAATATACAAGTGGAGGGGGAAAAAAAGCACGGAGAAAATGGCCTTGAAGTCACACACTCCTGAGGTTTCACCACTGGGTTAGCTGACATTCTTTCCGTCACTTCCCCGGTTGAGCTGACCTCAAAATTCTTGGTGTCCAAGTTGTCTAAAAGAATGTAAACCACATTATCTTCCCCAGAGGGGAAAACAGAAACTAAGTTGGATGATATGTCAGGATAAGAAATTAGGTTCACCGACTGTTTAAGAAGGAAGAAGAGTTCTACTGCAATCACATCAAAAATCAAGATTTTGTGGACATGGGCTTGTCCACATAAAAAAAGAACAGTGGCTTTGCCATTTACTCAAAGGTCCTTTACAATAAGTTAAAAAAGAGCAAGTTGGGAGCCATTATTCTTGGTTTCTGCCACATACTTGTGAGATCAAGATGGGAGAGAGAATATAGAGATCTCTATCTCCAAAGGATTTTAAAAATGGAAAGATACTGGAAATCAGTGGTACAAAGAGGGAAAGAAAGCAAAGTCCATTGTTGGCCATCACCAAGTGCTGGCAACACTGCCTTCATGGTTGCTTTGATAGTGCGCTATATTCAAAAAGTTTTAGCCATGGATAATTGTTTCTTTGGTTTTTCTTTATTCTCCTTTTTTTTCACTACATGTTTAAAAATGGTTTTTGTTCAAGAATCAACTTAACCACAACAGAGGGGACTGTGAGTTGGAATTTGTATGACTTCACTTGAGGTAAAAGTAAGCTAGAAATCAGCTCTGGAAAAGAAAGAAAACGCTCAGGCTCACAAGTCTTTCCCTTTTATTTAAAAACATTTGTAAGGTGTTTTCATCGAATATTATCTTTAAACCATCACTTCAAAAAAGACCCTTTAAATGTCAATGCTCCTCTGAGGGTTTAGGCATAGGCTTTCTGTTGTTTTCATTCTACATACCTGCAGAGCTTTAATTGGCATCCAGGTACCACTGGTCACTCTCACATTCAGTCCAGTCCAGATCTGCTGATCTCTGGACCCACTTACCCAGTTGTCTAGCAAACAACAGCCTACTCAGTATCCCACAAGCCTTGCAATGCATAATATTCACCTGAACTCATTTCCTTCTTCCCTGCCTCTCTCCCCATCCCAAGCTTTTCCCCTATGCTATACTCATATAGCTCAAATCACTAATCCAGGTATCTCTTTGAGTCCTTTGTCTCGTCTTAGTAATGATCAAGTTCTGTCAATCTGTATCCTCAATATCACTTTAACATTCATTTGTCTCCATCTCCAATGTCACCCTAATTCATTGTTCTCTCTGACAAATTTTACTAAAAGAGCATCCCAACTGGTCTCCTTGTCACTAATCTTTCTTCCATGCAATCCATTTTCCTTCCACACAACCCTTGAAATGATCCTTGCTCGGAGTGATCTTCATAAAACACAAATCTGATCATAATACTCTGGCTTAAAAGCCTTCGGCAACTTCTCATTACCTTTATCATAAGTCAAAACATCTTAACATGACTTTTTTTTTTTTTTTTTTTTCGAGTTGTAGTCTCACTCTGTCACCCAGACTGGAGTGCAGTGGCCACTCCCGGCCACTGCAGCCTGGACCTGCTGGGCTCCGGCGATCCTTCCGCCTCAGCCTTCCAAGTAGCTGGAACTACAGGCGCGCGCTACCACGCCCGGCTAATTTTTTTGATTTATTGTAGAGATGAGGTCTCGCCAAGTTGCCCGCGGGCTCAGGCAGTCCACTCACCTCAGCCTCCTAAAGCGCGGGATTACAGGCTGAGCCACCGAGCCCGGCTTAACATGACTTAAAAGACACTTATGATCTAGCTTGTGCTTACTGCTCCACTATTGAAGTTGTACGTCCTCTTCCAGTCACACTGAGCTCTTTCAGTCCCTGGAACTTGCCAAAATTTCAGTTGAAATATGCAGTTCTCACTGCCTATCCTCAATTCAAATGTATGTTACTTTCATAGTGCCATGGTCTGAATGTTTGTGTTTCCCCAAAATTCATATGTTGAAACATAAGCACCAAGGTAATGGTATTAGGATATGGGATCTTTGGGAGGTGATTCAGTCATGAGGATGGAGCCTTCATGAATGGGATTAACACCCTTACAAGAGAGGCCTTAGAGTTCTGCTTTGTTCCTTCCACCATGTGAAGGCACAGCCAGAAGTTGCCATCTATGAACCAGAAAGCAGGCTACACCATACACCAAATCTGTGAGTGATCTTAATCTTCCAATCTACAGAACCATGAGAAATAAATTTCTGTTTTTATAAGCTACCCAGTTTACAGTATTTTGTTATAGTATCCAAATGGACTAAGATTTTAGGAATCTTACTTTACCCTAAACAGATCAAGTACCCAGCAATGCTCATAAAACACCCTAACCTCTAGTGTATCACTTATCACATACTGTTTTATGTTCAGTGTCTCCTCCACTTTACTGTGGGGTCCCTGAGGGTACGGACTACATTGTATTATTAACTACTGGTTAGTACATAGTACTTGGGAAGTATTTAATAAATACTAATTGAACAAATGAATGTATTTATTTATTTATTTATTTATTTATTCCTTCACTAGTACAACAGGTCACATAATCTGCTATATACTTATCAGTGATTGGTTCATTCACCACAGAGGAAATGTGAGCCATTCCAGAGAGAAATTAAGATTCAAGGTGGTCCATGATCAAGATGTCTCATAGACTGTATAGGTATCATTAGCCCCAAATTCTTCTAAGATAATAGGATGGCAGCAGGGTCAAATCCCAGGCCTAAAGACACACTTGTCTTTGTCTAATCTAAAAGTTGAGGGTTGAATGTTATCTACTGCCTCTATCTATTCTCCTTAATCCTGCCACCTAGTTTGGAGAGAGACATGAAGTTATTCAAGATGCTATTAAGCTGAAGGAATAGCCTACCCATCCCCTGAATATAATTCTAAGGGTAGTTACTACCGGCAACATTATAAGGCCCTGATCATGTTGCCTGTAAAATGTTTTGTGACCTTCCAATTGTATTTGGAAAGATGAGAAAAACTGTGGGTTTATACAGCTATTACCGTGTTACCTAACTCAGAAGAGTTCAAAATGGCCTATTTAACACTCTCTAACTCTTGGGTATGTCTCCTCTTATGTTAGATATATCAAACATAACCTCTTGAGATAGTTATAACTGACAGATGATGCAATGTTAGTGACACCTGATGGAAAATGACTCTAGTGTGGCAAAGCTGGATCTTAAGACGTGATCTAAACAAAAGGCATACCACCTGCAGTGGTCTCACCTCATGACTAGAATTCAATCTACTTATAATGTCCTGCTTCTTGTTTCTGTCCATCAGAATGTAGCCATCTCTAAATGGTCCCTGTCTCCCACGACTGTTACATCAAACAGGAATTTTTCATTGGCTATTTTCAACTTAAGGTCCACTAACAAAGAGGGAAGGAATACGTTAGTAAGCCAAAAATCATGATCGGCATGACTGTTTTGTTGCTTGATATTGCTTAGAATGATAAAATACAATCAAAATTAGGAATCAAAATATTTTCGGTCTTCTCTTTAATTCTGCACTTCAACTACTGAAGCTTCAAATCCCAGCATCAGAAATTATAAAGTAAGGTGCTGCATGGAAGAAAAAACCATGGCATGAATTAGATCAACTCTGGACAAACAAAAATGCTCGCCAAGAATTATCATATTCAATTCCCACACTAGAATCACTTCAGCACCTAAACTGTCTTAGTAACAAGCTAGGAAGCTATAACAATATAGTCATTCTGCCATATTGTTGGAAAACTATATTCAGTAGTGACTTTCTACAGAAGTGCCCTTTCCAAAGGAGGTAGTAAGGAGAGAGTGGGCTTTGTAGGGACACCTGGACTGGAAATTTCATTCTACCTATTTATCTCTTTTTCTTAAAACTTTAGTCTTCAGAAATGAAAGAGAAGTGACAGTACCTAACTCACATAATGACTGTGAAGACTGAATTAATTAGAATATGCAAATTTCCTAGCACAGGGTTCCCCGACCTCCAGGCCATGGACCAGTCTGTGGCCTGTTAGGAACCAGACTACACAGCAAGAGGTGAGTGGTGGGTGAGCGAGCAGGTGAGCGAAGCTTTGTCTGTATTTACAGTGCATCTCATCCTTCACATTACCACCTGAGCTCCACCTCCTGTCTGATCAGTGGCAGAATTAGATTCTCACAGGACTGAACCTTACTGTGAACTGTGCATGCAAGGGATCTAGGTTGCATGCTCCTTATGAGAATTGAGTGCCTGATGATCTGAGATGGAACTGAAGTGGTGATGCTAGCACTGGGGAGCAGCTACAAATACAGATTAACATTAGCAGTGAGGTTTGACTGGACAGAGACCATAATAAATCAATTGCTTGCAGACTCATCTCAAAATCATAATTTCATACTTAATTATATATTATAATGTAATAATAATAGATATAAGGTACACAATAAATGTAAAGTACTTGAATCATCCGAAAACAATCACCCCACCCACTAGTCCACAGAAAAATTGTCTTCCATGAAACCAGTCCCTGATGCCAAAAAGGTTGGGGACTGCTGTCCTAGCACACAGTGAATGAAGTACCTAACCCATAGCAGGTCTTCAAAAATGTTTGTTCCCTTTCTTCTTTCCTTTCCCCACCCATCCTCAAGTACCTACTTTACCATATGGCCACTGAACAAAACATAAGTCATTCAGATCTATTGTTTAGCAGATCCCATTTTATAGGCCTCTCTTCACAGTAGTTTCGTCTATTATTTTCTCTACAGAAATTAGAGTTTGTTCATTTTTAAGTGTTTCTTCAGTAATCATAAATAAGGATCATTTTGAACTTTGTATTCAGCACAGCTATAATTCAACACAGCTATACAGCAACTTAAAGTAAACTAAATTTTTTTTTTTTTTAGTTAGATTCTCACTGTGTCTCCCAGGCTGAAGTGCAGTGGCATGCTCATGGCCACCACAGCCTAGGCCTGCTGGGCTCCGGCGATCCTTCCGCCTCAGCCTTCCAAGTAGCCAGAACTACAGGCGCGCACTACCATGCCCAGCTAATTTTTAATTTATTGTAGAGACGACGTCTTGCCAAGTTGCCCGGTCGGGTCTCGAACCCGCGGGCTCAGGCAATCCACCCGCCTCGGCCTCCCAAAGTGCTGAGATTACAGGCTGAGCCACCGAGCCCGGTGTAAACTAATTTTTGAAGTAAATACTTCGACAACTACCACACCTCTATTTGAATATAGCATTAGTATTACTGTCTAAAGTTCACTATGTACTCAAACACCAGAGAACTCCCAATGTAGCTGTCTCATCGATTTCAAATTTAAATCTATTCTAACTGGCTTAATAAACCAAATTGTTCAGAGCTGAGAGGCAGGATCTTCTTGTATGCTCTGAGGATGAAAGAGATATAAGAATGAAAATTAATTCTTGGTCCATAAAGACTCTCTGCATGGGTAGGTGTGCTGGTGGGTGAGTGAAAGTCCATCTGAGGGGATACTCGGGTTCATACACCTGGGGCTGTCCTCTGGAGGTGACTGCAACCTCCCACCCCCTTGAGATTGGAGCCGCTGACACGCAGGATCATTTACTGTTCTCGGGACTCTCCTGAGAAAAGCCTGCCTGGTACAGCTGATTCACATCGCCTGGCACCTGGCCCACACCATCACCTGTGACAGCAAAGCGCCTGGAGCCCCATCTGATCCATGGAGAGAGAAGATAGGGAAAGCTGGAAAGCAGCCCCACTCTGTGAGGAAACGCAGACTGCAGCCATTTTCTCAGTCCCAGGACCAGGCAGAGACCTGCATTGTCCCACTCAGCCCCACCCAGCCTCCAACTTGGGACCTAGAGGTAATCTCATCAAACTCAGTGAGACGGATGTCCCTACCCCACGCTGAAGCAGACATAGGTCAGATCTGAGTGGGAGACTTGACAGGCAGCAAGCGGGGTGAGTCCTGATCCTGGGGCATCTGACCCAGGCTGAGAGCAACCCGATCAGCCTATGCTGAGAGCAGAGGGGAGGGGCTGGAGATCAGAGCCTAAAGGAAGCTGAACTTACAGGAACCACCTCAGAGTGAGTTTTTGTGTGTGTCTGTTTTGCTCATTTTTGTATATTTGTTTTTCGTTTTAGTTTTTTTACCCTCTCTTTCTTTCAGTTTTCAATAACGTTTTAGTATTTGCTTTGTTTTTGTTACTTTATTCCTGTCTGTGTATGAGTATTTTTGAGGGAGAGTACATCAATAGGGGGGTTTTGTCGGTTTGTGTGTTTGTAAGATTGTCTGTATGTTTTAGTTTCTGTTACTCTTTTCTGTCTTTGTTTGTGTATCTTTTCATTTGTTAGTTGGCATGTCTGTCTGTTTTTCCTCTTAATCCGCTCTCTCCACCTTCCTCTCACCTCCCCCTTCCTTTTTCCATTCTTTTCCTCTTTCTTACCTCATTTTGCTTTCAGGGAGCAATCCTATACCCCCACTGCATGGACAGATTGTAAGGCAGTGGGGAGTGGATTCCAGGAGGCCCACACAACTGTCTGTAGATAGATTCTGAATCACAGCTCCCCCTTCAATTAAATTTCAAAACTGCAAAAAGTACAGCTTCTCACCACAGTCCAGCTTCAGAATTGAACAAAGTCAGAGGATCCACATAAGAAAGAATAGGAGATTGAGTAAACAGAAGTAAAAACTACCTCCCCATCCCTGAACAACAGAATTAAAGAAGAGGGGGAAAAAAGGAGGGAAGAAAATCTTCACAAATAAAGAAAAACCAAAAGAAGAATATGGATCTCACACAGACCCCTGGAAGGTCAGATACTGAGAATACAGACTTCAAAACACAAACAATGAAGAGCCCCCAGAATGACTGGTCTCAAACCACAAACCCAGATATCAAAACATTAATAGAGAGAATACATAGAATTGAGGATAGACAAGAGGAAAAAATGAAGGAGTTGATAACTGAGATAACAGCAATAAAGAATACAGTGAATGAAACAAATAACAAACTGATAAACATGGAAAGTCAAATTAGCCAAGCAGAAGAAAGAATCTCAGAACTTGAGGACCAAAATATGGAACTAACCCAGACTGCCAAAAACATAGAAAAGAAGCTTAAAAAGACAGAGCAAAACCTTTAAGAGATAAGGAATTATTTCAAGAAGCCAAACCTAAGATTAATTGGACTGCCTGAGGCAGAAAGAGAGACAGAGACCACCCTGGAACAAACATTCCATGAAATTATCCAAGAAAATTTCCATCTCATCAGTGATGCGACCATTTAAACACAAGAGATTCAGAGAACCCCTGCAAGGTGACAAATGAGTAGACCAACTCCTAGACACATAATAATTTGCCCACACAAAGTAGGTACAAAGAAAAAATCCTAAAGACAGCAAGAGAAAAAGGTCAGACTACCTACAGGGGAAGACCAATTAGAACAGCAGCAGACTTATCCACAGAAACACTTCAGGCAAGGAGAGCTTGGAGCCCAATCTTCAAAGTTCTCAAAGATAAACAATTTCAACCAAGAATTACCTACCCAGCTTAAGCTAAGCTTCATCTGTGATGGAGAATTAAAATCTTTCACAAACATTCAATCCCTAAGAGCTTATGCTGCCTCCAGACCAGCTCTATAAGAAACACTTAAGAAAGTATTAAGCACAGAAGAAAGGAAAAAAAGAATGACAATGTCCTTCACAAGAATGCAGGGAAAAGATTGAAAACACAAATGAATCAACCCAAAAATCAAAAGAAAGAAGAAGAAGAAAATCAATTCTTTCCATCCATACAATACTATTAAGTAAATTCATCAATTCCTAAAAAACAATGAGAAAATCTGTGGGTTTATACAGGCATTATGATGCTACCTAAGTTAGTGAGAAGAGTTAAAAATGATCTATTTAGCCCTCTCTAACTCTTGGGCATGTCTCCTTTGATGCTAGATATATCAAATGCAACCTCTTGAGACAGTTATAACTGACAGATGATGCAATGTTAGTGATACAGGATGGAAAATGACTCAAGTGTGACAAAGTATTAAGAGCCTACTATTTTCCAGGCATTGGTACATCATTCTAGAGTATGAAGCTGTAGTTACATACTTCCAGAGTTGATTTACAATGCAATATCCGAAACATGTTCCATAGTTTTATCTGAGTATTTCCCAACTACCCATCATTCTTCTTCTTTTTAACAATAATAATGTATGTTCAGTGCTTACACTAATGCTAGACACAATGACAACTGTTTTATTCCATTCACTCTTCACAACATGTGTATGAGGCAAAAATTATAATTCCCATTTTACCAAATGAGAAGAAAAGGATATTTAACTTGCCGAAGGACACCCAATGAGTAACCAAGAAAGTTGAAATTCAAACCAACTCTGTCTGACTCCAGAGTCTGTTCTCTTAAATCTAAGCCAGCGCTACTCAAAATCTAGTCCTCCATGGACTGGCAGTATCAGCAGCACCTGGGAGCTTGTTAGAAATGCAGAACCTACTGAATCATAATTTCAGGGAGTAGGGCCCAGTCATCTGTGTTTAACCAAGTCCCCCATGCGATTGTTAGGCATGCTAAAGTTTGAAAAGCACTTCTCTAAACCACTACACTGTACATACTGCTTATTCTCCCTAATTTGTAACTTACTAATGGGGTTGAGTCAGATTATAGCTCACTTGCATTTAGCCATCATGACAGTTGTCTTTTTTGGTTGGAATCTTTGGGTAGTTAAAGTTCAACTCTGTGCCATATCCTTCAAGCAGGATGACTATTCATCCTATTCTTCCTAGGATAGTCCCATTAAGCCTGTTGTCATGATGTAATTATTTACAGTGGTCTCTTTCATTCTCAGAAGTGCCACAGTTTGGACCACAAATCTTATGGTGGCCCTAGCTATAAGGTACTACTTGCACTGTCTGTCAGCCTATTCAACCTTGTGTCCTACCACATATCTTCCACCTCTATGCTCTAGCTACAATAATAGCCTTCTTTCAGTGCCTTAAAAATTTCAAACTCACTTGTGATACAAGGGTTTAATATTTCTGTTCTCTCTTCTCAGGAGGCTGCCCCTCTAGATTTCAGATGATTTACTCCTCCTCGGTGCACCCCAAGAGTAAGCTCGTAGGAGCAGTCAGGCATGTATACAGGCAATTATGAGATATATTTTCAGTAGAGAATTTTAGAACAATAATAAAACCAACTAAAAGTCAGTATATTTTTATTTATCTCTATGTACCAGCAATTTTAAATAATGTAAGTTATAAAATACTGCTTCTCCGAAAAATATTTTGTTATTTGTCCTTTAATAAACACTTCATTCTACATGAAAGTTAATTTGGATAACTCCTAGTTAAATAGTTGGTCCCGAACAATCACAGTCATAGACATCTATATGCATTTCAAAAGTAAGTTCCTAATACATTCAGAATAGTTATAGGTCATTTTGGGTACAGTTTGTGTGTCCAACCTCTGTATTACTACACATTTCTGAGCTTAAACAATAGATTTGAAATTGTGTGGTACTGGCATAAGGACAGTCATATAGGTCAATGGGATAGAATTGAGAGTCCAAAAATAAATCTCCACATTTACAATCAACTGATTTACAACAAAGGTGCCAAAACAACTCAGTGAGGAAAGAAACATGTCTTTTTAAAACATCATGCTGAGAAAATTGCATATTCACATACAAAAGAATGAATTGGACTCTTATCTCACACCAACTCAAAATGGGCCTAAGCCTTCAATGTAAGAGCTAAAACCGTGAAACTTATAGAAAAATATAAGTATAAACATTTGTTACCTTGAATTGGCTGTAGTTTCTTAGATATGACACCAACAGCAAAAAGAATAAAAAATAAAAATTGGACTTCATCAAAATTGCAAACGTTTGTGCCTCAAAGGATATCACCAAGAAAATGAAAAGGCAACCCAAAGAATGTGAGGAAAGATTTTCAAGTCATATATCTGATAAGGGACTTGTATCGGGAATATATAAAGAACTTTTACAATTCAATAATAAAAAGACAAATAATGAAATTAAAAATGAGAAAAGAACATATATAAATGGCCAGTATGAAAACAAAAAGCTGCTAAACATCATTAACCATCAGGAAAATGCAAATCAAAATCATTATAAACTACTACTTCATACCCACTAGGATGGAAAGAATTAAAAGTCGGATGTTAAGTGTTGGCAAGGACATGGAGAAGCTGGAGCCCTCATACACTGCTGTTGGAAATATAAAATTATGCAACCACTGGAAAATAATCTGTAGTTCCTAAAAAGATTAAACAAAGAGTTACTGTATGACTCACCTAATTCATTAGTAAGTATATTCTCAAAAGATATGAAAACATATGTCCATACAAAAAGAAGTACAAAAATGATCATAGCATTATTTGTCATAGCTAAAAGTGGAAACAATCCAAATCTCCATCAACTGGTGAATGGATAAATAGAATATAGCAAATCCATACAGTAGATTATTTGGCAATGAGAAGAAATTAAGTCTGATACATGCTACAACATAGATGAACACTGAAAACATGCTAAATGAAAAAGGAAAACCAATCACAAATGACCACATATGATTCCATCCAAATATCCAAAATAAGCAAATCTATTGACACAGTAAAGTAGATTAGTGATTTAGGGATGGAGGAGGGAGTTGTGGTATGGGGAAGTGGAGGAATTGCTAAAGAGTATGGGGGTTCCTTTGGAGGTGATAAAAATATTCTAAAATTTGTTATGATGATAATTATGGTATGTGAATCTCAATAAAGCTGTTCCCCTCCCCCCCAAAATTTAAATCAGTGAAACAGTGCAAACTGCAAGCTATGTAGGTATGTTTTCTCCTACTTTATGAAATAAATACAATCACACAATAAAAAGTACCAATCTATTATCTTTTTCTGTTTGTATAGTAAGGTTTATTTTTATTTTTTAAAACAATTTGTAACTGGCAGGACAATATATATGAGATTCCATTAATTATTTTTTCGTTGCTATGGGGTTTTTTTATAGCCATTATTATCATTCTTCTCTCTTGCATGATTGTTACTAAAAGCCATTGTGTCTGAAAAGGAGGAGGGTGTTAAAAATTACTTATCCTGGGTGTCAAATATACCAAAAATGTCAGTGTTGCTCCTTAATATCATTTAGATTTTTGTCCAGTTCTCAATGAAGCCTTCCCTAACCACCCTACTTAAAATAGACACTACTCCATGACCCCTGAATAACACTACTTTGTACTCTCTTATCTAGCTTTATTTTTTCCACAACTCTTATGGTTATCTGATATTATTTTGTTTATTGCTGTCTCATTCACTACAATGTTAGTCCATCAAAGAGTTGTCTGTCTTGCTCTCCTCTGATCCCTCCATGTATAGTAAATATTCCATCAATTTTTAGTGAACAGGCACTAAAAGGTATATCTACTGTTTAAATGTATTCACATAAAGTTTATAAATTTTATCTTTGTGCACAATTTCTGTGTTTCTCATCAATGAGATGAACACATTGATTCTCAACCTTTCCCTCATCAGAATATTTCCTATACAGACACTGTATTCTACTACAAACCTCAAAGATGTCAGAACAATCAAAATCCCTTGTATAGGAGTTTGAAATCCAAAAAGTTATGTATGACATTTTATCTCATTGCATTATCTTCAATAAGCTTTATGAGCTATAATTCACTCAGCTTTGCAATGTCTCCTTCTTAAAGTTACACACACACCACACACACACACACACACACACACACACACACACACACACACACAGAGTTTTCTTAAGGTCAATCTAGTTTAGATTATCTCAAAATTCATTGTTATAGTCTAGTGATAAAAACCAGCCCCCTTATTAAACCTAAATATTACTGGATTTTGTTAAGTAGAATTCAAAACACTTAGTTCTGAAAACTTGACAAATTTTTATAGAAACTACTTCTTGGGGCTTAGACTTTTATTGTTTTTGCTTTATCTCTGCTTTAAAACAAAGCAGAACTCTGTTATAATGTGGTTCAATATTAGTCAAATCCTGTCCCTTCTAAAATGTGGCAATCACACATAATATAAACATAACCACACTGTTATCCGACAACTCATTTGTTAGTCTTGTGCTAGGATATGAACATTAGAATAAAAGGATATTACTGCATGTACAGGTACGCTTATATAATATTCATTCCAGAAAAGGTATCTTAACATAATGAAATATTCTTTGGAATATTGTTCCAAAGAGTCTTTTGAATAACAAATTCAGTGAATTTAGATGTTTATAAGAGGATCCTCAACTACTTAACCAAACTAAAGGCTACATTATTGAGGCTTGAATCTGCAGTCAAAATGCCTATATTCAAATTTCCAATCTACCACTCACTAGCTTCATAACATTGGCCAAGTTATTATCCTCTCCATACTTCAGTTTTTAACATCTTTAAGATGTAGATAATAATAGTACCCATGTTAAGAGATTGTGATCAGCCGGGCTCAGTGGTTCAGCCTGTAATCCCGCGCTTTGGGAGGCCGAGGTGAGTGGATTGCCTGAACCCGCGGGTTCAAGACCCGCCTGAGCAACTTGGCAAGACCTCATCTCTACAATAAATCAAAAAATTAGCTGGGTGTGGTAGCGTGCGCCTGTAGTTCCAGCTACTTGGAGGGTGAGGTGGAAAGATTGCCGGAGCCCAGCAGGTTGAGGCTGCGGTGGCCGGGAGCGGCCACTGCACTCCAGTCTGGGCGACTGAGTGAGACTCCAACTCAAAAAAAAAAAAAAAAAACAGAGAGAGAGATTGTGATCATTAAATGAGTAAATCCACATGGAGTAGTTAGAACAGTGTTTGTTACACAGAACACTATCAGAAAGTGCTAGCCATTATTTTTAAATTAAAATGGAAAAGCCATTAAAATTAAAGTCTTAGTTATCACTAATATATAATTAAAAATAAAAAGACACAACTCATACCTTTTAATATAAAATGAGTAAGAAGACTTTATTTTAACTTTAGTATTTCCATGTACATTTATATTGTATTTGCACAGCTGAAGGAAAAATTTGTGCAGAAGCCTAATAGATGCAAGATTATTTTCTTACACTGTTGCAATCTAGGAGAAAAAAGGGTCCGTGGTTCTCCTGCTAAGTTTAGACTAGACGCTTTTCTTAAACAGTCACATATTTCTTCATTAAACTGTTTTTTAATGGCCTTTTTGATGACTGCCAGTTTCCTCCACAATAAAAGAAGTTCTGACTTGTGAATTCATTTTTGCAATCCAGTAATAACTTGGAATACATTAAGCATCATGGACCAAATAAGGAGCCAATTAGTTGTATTTTCCATCATCTGAATGAGATATGAATGAATCAGCTTCATCACTAAACTTAAAAGGTTGTCTTCATTGGCAGAGAAGTCTATTTTGTTCTGCCAAGTCAAGTTCCTTTTAGAGAGTAAGGAAAGTCAAATTGTCTGTGACCTGAAACAAAGCGAGTTTCATTTTCCTTTTCCCTTTATGAAGGTTAGTTGAAGGACCTAGGACCATTCTGCAGTAACACTACCCATAAAATTACTTTAAGAACTTATTACTTAGAGCATTAAACTACAAATTATGACCCAATACAGTATTTATTTTCATAAATAGATGCTGTTAACGTTTCCTTCTTCATTTATTCTTTATTTTCCTTTCTCACTCATCTAGATATTTGGACAATATGATGAACGCAGCCACTCATCAAGGGACCATCTTTGGTAAGTAGACCTCACAGATAATCAATCCATCAGCTAGTTACAGCAAGCCAGAAAAGAGACAGTTATGAGTGAGTCTGTAATCTTAGTGCAAATACTCACCAACCATGTTTGCTTTTTGTGAAAGTGCATCATCCTTCTCCTCGAGCATTTGGTTTGTGGTAGAGATCAACTTAAAAATATTTCAAGAAACACATGCATTAAGCACATCACCATTTTGAGCCTCTTAAGGTAGTGGGTGAGAGGTACATAAAGTCTAACAGGAAATATGGTTCATCCTGTCCATACATATTGGAAAATATCTCATTTTTGGCATTTTCATATGTACTTTTTGGGGAGTTTCAAAAAAAATGAAATACTATTTTTAACTCTAAATGTATAATCACAGTTTTGGAGATTTTTATGTTATAAAATTAAATATACAATTAGAATGTATCAGTTATTTACTATCAAATGTTGAAATGCACATACGGTATATTTTCTCTCTTAAAAATGTATCTTTAGATTCAGATGATCTTTTATTTTCCTAATTATTTGCTTATGTGATTGTCGCTTATGTGATTGTTAATATGCCATAATATATACACACTCTAATTTTAAATACTCTGATTTTAAAATATTTCTACAGCTGTAACTTTTGTAGGTTTCACTTTTAAAGAAAGTAGAGGAACAAGGCAGCTAATCATATAAAGATAATTAATAAACCATTTTATATTTAAAAGCAGCTAATTAACTGGGCAGCTAATTAAAGAGAACACAAAAACCTTAGTTTTAATACTCACAGGTTTTTATTATGAATACTCTGTTGCATATTTTTCTGTCACACTAAGTCTCAAAGTGGGGAATGGGTCCCTGCCAAGTCTCTGAAAATCGATTGTTCAAAAATCTTAATTATAAGAAAGTAAACAAAGAGTGGGTTGAAGCAGTGCAGAGTTCTAACGAGCTAATGTAGCAAAACTGGAGCAAATTCAACTCTCTTCAAAGCTAGCAGGCTCGGCTTTGACAGTCATCCATCAAACTGAAGGTCTCCTTAATAAATGCCAATTATATGGCATATATGCACAAACGTGGCTAGCATAAGCCATAGGATCATTTCCTTCTGAGAAAATTAGTGACCAAGCAAACACCCAGGCAGTGCAAATGTCCAGCCCACCCGACAGCAAGTCTTGATCAGAATACTAACCAGCATTATTTCTCTTTCTCTCTCTCTTTTCAACTTAGGAAAAGTTCAGAACCACACAGAATTTTGTTTGGGGTTATACAAATTCCTTCACAATTTGTATAGAAGTCTAACATAACTTTTTAAAAGCCATGACATGCCCATAATGTATACAGAGTCTCCGACTTCCGCCGTAAGCGAAGCTTTTTCCTAACTTAATCATACTCAAATTTCACCCCTTTTAAAGATGCTGATTCAAAAATGTTCACTCATTCTCCACAGTCCACAAATTTATACCATCTCTTCCTGTAGTATTTTATGTGCATAAATTAAAAAAGAATGGCCTCCAATGAGGATTAAAAGGTTGAAAAAATCATACACTTTCTATATTTAGATTCCTTTTTCTTATTTTAACTTTCAAAAATATGTGTATTAACAAAACGTATATATTTTTCTACACTTATGAAATAAACCATGCACGTTATCCTTACTACCTAGAGGAAGTGCTGAATCAACTCACATAGGAAGTTACATCTTAGGCTTAAAATTATATTGCCATGTAACTCAGCATATTTTGAGAAATAAATATAGGAGAGCTCTTGAAATACTAAAATATGCTCCACTGGTACATTAGCTCTTATTGTAGAATTCATGCTATTATATGAATCCCACCTTCCAAAAATGTTTCCCTGCTGCCTTTTTCATTATCCACCTGGCCAGGCACTGGGCCCATCCTCAGACAGGTTTCTTAGTGCCATATGACAACATCAGAGGAAGGGAGGAGATTTTTTTTTTTTTAAGCAAGTGTGGCCACAGATTTTTTGTCTAGAAGCTAAGGGCTCAAACTTTATACCACAACACTACTTCTTTAGTGGAAATATCTGGGATTTGAAAAAGAAGGGCTGTCTCCTTCTGTGATGACGGAGATAATTAATGGAGTAAATGAAAACATTCATGTTTGATATTTTTATGCAAATGGATTAGAATAGGTTGCATTAGCCCCAAGTGGATGTCTTATCTAATTGCCCTTTAAAGTAACATCTTCCATCACACATACGGACCCGTGCTAAATTCATTTATTTCCATCTTGCCTGAAATTATGATGAATGGGCTAAGCTCCATTCAATTATTTAAAATGTGCAAAGAAACAGAAACAATGAAACTGGCAAAGCCCTCTACATTCTTAGGAACAATTTAGGCTAATTAGCATCAACTTCTCCCCCATTCATCATACCCCTTTAGAAATATAAACAAACTGTCAGCTCTAACCTAACAAACAGATCACTGAGCTACTTAACACAAATTATTCTTACATGAAAAGCTCCTTCTCAGGCAATATTCTCCTTTAGGGCATCTGGGAAGCCGAGCTATTAAAATTGAAGACATATGTTCCAGTCAAACTCAACTCCTGGATTGTAATGATTGCTGTTGTGACAGTTTTCAGTCAGCATACTTGCTGCTGGCAACACAGCCCCAAGCATGAGCAGACAAAGTCAAGTGGACAAGCAGAGCCCTGGATGCAAAGGATGCCTCCTCACACTCCCCATCACACTCCCCATCACAAAGCTAGCGGGTCTCAACGCTTGTAATTTGTTGTTGCTGCTCAAAGTTTTGCTTTGTTTGGCTTGGGGGTAATAAGGGAGAGGAAGGTAACAAACGTGGTCTCTGACAAGACTGTGGATTTCAACATGTGTTATTTTTCACTACAGCCTATGAGGCTGGTGTTACTTAGCTTTCAATATTCCAGTGAAGCCTGTAAATTTTGATCTATCATTTCAGAGAAGCTAGAGAAGACACAGTTAGAAGGGCCCAGGTTTAGAGAAACACAGCTTTCTGATAGATTAAGGATGTTCCCTCAAATGAACGACTTAGAAATTCTGAACTATCTCCTTAAACGAAGAGGAATAAAAACAAACTGCTTACCCCTCACATAATAGAACTCTGTGGTCAAATCCTTGCCTTGATATTATACCAAGATAATATTTTCTTCATTGTACTTAGTTCTCAGTATATGCAGTTGTTATGTCCTATATAGTTGCTGTGAACATTGAATTAGTCAATACTGAAACCACCGATCCTAGGGAAAACAGTTAAGTTCCTATGAGCCTCTGGTCACATTTTCATCAACTGATCAACATATAATCTTACTTTAAGTGTGTTTCTGATTAAACACCTTATTTTATATATGTTATTGATTTATTAACATTGAATTCACAACCAATAGCACTATAACTCATGCCTGAGCAAAGCTTATCTAACACACATATTTTCTCCTAAGTCCCATCACAACCTTCTTGTGTTCAGAAACACAACTTCAACACAGTGGCTTGAAGGCCATTTTAAACAGTAAACTCATGAACAAAAAAGAAAAAAAAATGGCACTAAACAGACTGCAAAAAGGACACTTGTTTACAGTCTGAGATCTCAAACAAGGAGGCAGGACGTCACCTTATTCAACTTCAGCTGGCAGCATGCACATCAAATGACTCAAATTTTTAATCACTTTGTACATGCCTGCCAATGACCAAGAAAGAATCACAAGTACTGATTTTGGGGTTACAGATAAATCTTATCAAGTAGGCAAATTCATGAATAAGAAATCTAAGAATGATGATCGACTATATATATATACATTCATGCATATTTTCTCCCCTCTGATTTCCCCCTAAAGACCTCTGGATAATTTCCCTCAGCAAAGCAAGGATCATAGTCTGAAAGTCAAGCAAAGCCTTCAGAAGCCATTAAGTAGGTGGCCACAGGCTTTCCAGTAACACGGTGAGCCAAAAAGTTCTTCATACATATTCCTTTCCTTTAGCATCCTAGAAATATGAACCTCAATGGCACCTATGACTACTGCAGCAATAGCATGAACACACATGCAGCCTACCCTACACAGTACTATGTCTCTATCTTATTGCTGCACCTGGATTCCCATCATTTGCTGTAGTGAAGAGTTTCTGTTGCTGACATCCATCTCCTCCCTCCCCCTACCTACTTAGATCTGATCTCCCACCCATCCTATTTAGGGAAGGTTGTTTCTAGAGGTTAGTTATTGGCTTTTAAGCCAATTAGTGTATGACTCCCTTAGCCACAGAGATTCCTTTAAGGATAAGCACATGACTGAGCTAATGATACATGTGGAGATGTTTGCTGAACACTTACTTCTGAAAAATGGTTCCTTTCTGTGAGAGCCATAGTGGGAACCAGCCTCAGGATGAAGCAGAGCAAAGAAGTGAAAGGAAACTGGGTCCTGGCTGATACTGTTGAGCTACTGGAAAAAGTCTCACATTTATTCCACCCGTTTTTAAAATTTTTCAATTAAATAGCTGTCATTGTTTAGGGCAACTTAGATTAAGTTCTGTTTTTCTTGTATCCTAGAGACTTGGATACATTTACATGCCAGTTTTACTCCCTGCCTCTAACACACACACACACACACACACACACGCACACACACACGCACACACACAGAGAGAGAGAGAGAGAGAGAGAGAGAGAAAGAGACAAAGAAACAGAGAGAGAAAGAGAGAAAGAGATGAGAGACAGAGAGAGAAAGAGAGAGAGAGAGAGCGAGAGAGAGAGAGAGAGAGAGATGGAAACAGAGACAGAATTCCCTGAATTATTTTTTTGTTCATTTTTTAAAATAAACTCTTTACTTCCTGGCATCATGACTGATATATAGATAGCATCCATGATAAAAATACTGTATTCAATAATAGAATGGGGAACACCCCCATGGATGCAATTACAATGTACCACATTAACCAGAGAATGATTAACCAAGATGGCTGCTATCACACTGCTGCCCAATCATGAGAAGTTCTCATATAGTTACCTAAAATTTAAAGTGATTTATTTGATATTATACACCATGAAAGACTAAAACGTTAATATGACCAATCAAGGATAACCTTCTAGTTTATCAAGTAAAATTACAAAGAAAACATGATCTTATCTCCTGCTCACTATACAAAGTAGAATAATTCAGGAATACTAACTGAATGCTGCCCAAGCTTCATTCATAAACATAAAGCAATATGCCAGTTTTTTAAAGTTTTTGCCTTTCTCTATGGGAGGTTTTAACAGCCATGATTATTAGTGGATGCAAAACTGTGTGTATAATAAATTGCGACTGCAATTGACTAACCTCAGAACAACTGACAAGTGACTAATTACTCCCACAGGTGGCCAACTGCTTTGGCAATTAGCCCATTGTGGGCAAAATTCATTGCGTGTAAGAAAGAAGCTTCCTTTTCAAAATATCCACACCTACTTTTTGGAGGATAGATGGAGGGGAGAGAACTTACAGGAAAAAAGGGGGGGAGAGGGTGAAGGGATAAGGGACAGATGGAAAAACTAATGGTTTCTTTAACAAACAAACCATTTAATCTGAATTTCTCTGTCAAGGTGGTGGAATTCTACCCATTCCCCCAACCCAAAAAAACCCTTAGTAATAACTTAAAGAAAGATTAGGCCATCTAGCTAAACATTCTAAATAATTCTAAGGTCATCTGGCATGAACCCCTATTTTCTCTTCAGCTTATCATATACATTTCAGAAATGTCTTAGTGATGCTGAAGCAATTTTGAAGATCCTCAACATCAATAAGAGTACCCGATCTCAGCCGGGCTCGGTGGCTCAGCCTGTAATCCCGCGCCTTTGGGAGGCTGAGTTGAGTGGATTGCCTGAGCCCGCAGGTTCGAGACCCACCTGGGCAAGCGAGACCTCATCTCTACAATAAATCAAAAAAAATCAGCCGGGCGTGG
Source organism: Tarsius wallacei (assembly GCA_963574415.1). Lineage (NCBI taxonomy): Eukaryota > Metazoa > Chordata > Mammalia > Primates > Tarsiidae > Tarsius > Tarsius wallacei. The sequence goes on from CAUYQG010177489.1 coordinate 23,005, forward strand.
TAGCACGCGCCTGTAGTTCCAGCTACTTGGAAGGCTGAGGCAGAAGGATCGCCGGAGCCCAGCAGGTCAAGGCTGCGGTGGCCTGGAGCCAGGTCGAGGCTGCGGTGGCCTGGACTGCACTCCAGTCTGGGCGACAGAGTGAGACTCCAACTCAAAAAAAAAAAGAGTACCCGATCTCAAACCAGGCAAAGTGGGGACCAAAGGGAGGTCCAAGCTTTACCTGTACAATGTCCACTTGTATACCTAATCCTGAATTCTATCCCAATCTTTAAAATAAAATACTAAAAAATTTTTGAAGATCCTATTTTAGCCCATTCCTCAGAGCATGGAGCATAAAAGAATGGGATCTGAATGTACATTTATTCATCTGTGGTTATACCATGTCATTAGCTTCCTACTAAAACATCCCTAACCCCTAGCTAATATTCCTATGTCACAGTAATATGATCCAGTGTGGAATTTAGACTTTAAAGATTTCTTTCCATGACAGACTTCAATCAAGAATTAGGCAATTTTTCTGAAAAGCTAGGTAGTCACCCTGCAATCAGTCTTTCTGCTCACCAGAGGCTGCTAGCTCCCTTGGAGTACAAGACTAGTAGTGCAACAAGCAGATTTTAAAAAGGCAGATAAAAAAGCAGATTAAAAAAGGCCCATGACACACCAGACTTGAAAAAACTAGAACTCTTTATTACCATCCAGCTAAGGTGATGCCTATAAGTATGGAAAAAATTAAAACATTTAATAATGTACCGTTTGATGAGAATGGGGATATAAAAGCACTTGCATACTCTAGTACTGGGAACAAAAGCTAGATGGAAATTTGGAAGTATATTTCAAAGTGTAAAACCAAATGTGTTTGACCCATATATTTCTCTTCTAGGGAATTATTCTACAGATAAGCAAGTTTATACACACACATACATGCTTACATTCACAAATACACACAATCACATGCAAACTTACACACACACATTTACACACATTGTTTTGACTGAAATATAGTGCATGCAGATGGATATACCACATTGCAGGGTGCTTATTGAAGCATAGTGTGTAATAGCCACAAAAAAAAAAGTGGAAACAAGCTAATGGTCATCAGTAATGACTGGTTGAATAAACTATGGCATATAGATACAATGAAGTCTGATATCCAATGTTTAAAAAAGTGAAATAGCTCTCTTTCTGAGAACACAAAAGATATGTCCAAGATAGAATACAAAGGGACTGAAGAGATGTTGGTAAAAGGATACAAAATTTCAGTTAGGAGGAATAAATTCAGAAGATCCATTGTACAATATGTTGACTGTAGTTATAGCAGTATGTTGTGTTCTCACAAATTGCTAAGAGTGAATTTGGGGTGTTTTCATGACAAAAAAAAAAAAGTCTATGAAATGATCCATATGTTAATTGGCTTGAATTGCCATCCCACGATGTATAAATATTTCAACATGTTGTACATGATAAATGAAATTTTATTTGTTGATTAAAATAAATAATAATAAAGTTTAAAAAAGAATATAAGCTCCATGAGGTGAGAATTTTGTCTGTTTTGATCACTGCTGTATCATCAGAGTTTAGAATAGTGTTGCACATATGTACTTAATAAATATTGTTGAGTTGAAATAACTATATTATTCAGTAAAAACAATTTACAGAAAGGGAATGAATAAAAGAAGATAAAAATGAACAACACCTTGGCCAGGTGATCAAAGTTAGCATAACAAATGAGGCACCTATGAACATTATATGCTTCTGGTTGTGAATAGTTTAGGAGAACACATCACTTATATATATAGTATTTGACCCAAAGAATGTATAGTCAGTAGCTAATCATGAAGAGACATCAGACAAATTCAAAATGAGAACATTCTATTTAATTATTCAAAAATGTCAATATTGAAAGAAAGAAAGAAAGGCTGAATAACTGTTACAGATTGACAGGGACTAATAAAATATAACAACTAAATGTAATATACATTATTCTAAACTATAACAGGTTCTAAAAGGGGAAATACCATAGAGTACATTATTGGGTCAATCTTATAAAAGTATTATATCAACGACAAATTTATTGAAGTTGATAACTGAATATCATGATCATAAATATCTTTTTAGGAACGTTTCTTTGTTCTTGATCTGTGAGAGTTTGATTATTATATGGCTTGGGGTAGTTTTATTTGGATTGAATCTGCTTGGTGTTCTTTGATCATTTTGTATCTGGATATTCATCTCTTTCTCTAAATTTGGAAAGTGCTCTATTATTAATTCTTTGAATAAATGTGTTACCCTGATCTCTTTCTCTACATCCTCTTTAAGGCCAATAGCTCATAGAGTTGCCTTTCTGAGGCAATTTTCTAGAACTTGTAAGCATACTTTATTTTTCTTTTTTCTCTGACTATACAGTTTTAAATAGTGTATCTCCAAGTTTAGTAATTATTTGTTCTGTTTGATCAATTCTGTTATTGAGCTATTCTGATGAATTTTTCAATTTGCCAATTGAATTTTTCAGCTCTAGCATTTCCGACTTTTTAAACATTATTTTAATCTCTTTTTAAAATTTCTCTTATAGAAGTCTGAATTCCTTCACTGTGTTATCTTATAGTTTATTGAACTTCTTCAAAGCAGCTATTTTGAATTCCCTTCCTGAGAGGTCTCATATTTCCATCATTTTAGGATTGGTCACTAGTGCTTTATTTAGTCTGTTTGGTGAGGTCATATTTTCCTGAATGTTCTTGATGCTTGGCAATTTGTCAATGTCTGGGCACTGAAGACTTAGTTATTTTTTCTAATTTTTACAGTCTGCCTTTGTTTGTACCTGTCCTACTTCAGAGGGCTGATTTTTGGATATACACCATGGAAAACTATGAAGCCATAAAGAAGCATAAAATCATGTCTTTTGCAGCAACATGGATGCAACTGGAGGCCATCAGCCTAAGTGAATTAACCCCGAAACAGAAAATCAAAAACTGCATGTTCTCACTTATAAGTGAGAGGTCAACACAGGTACACACAGACATAAAGATGAGAACAAGAGATAATGGGGACTCCTAAATGGTCGAGGGAGAGTGGGAGCCAGGGATAAAAAAACTACCTATGTTCACTATTTGGGTGACAGGTTCAAAAGAAACCTAAACCCTATCACTACACAATATACCCATATAACCGGCACATGAACCCCCTGAATTTTTTTAAGTGTTTTTTTGTTTTTGTTTTTGTTTTGCATGAATAGTTATTCAACTTGATGCTCCTACAGGGAAGAATGATTACTATAGGGTTCTATTTGACCACCATGCTCTGCTCATAAATATTCTTATTCTGAGGAACTACACATTGAAAAATTTAGGGGTTAAGAGCCATTATGTTTGCAACATAATCTCAACTGGTTCAGATAAAAATAATATCAATCAATAGATGAATGGATGAATAGAAAACTAGATAGCTATAGAGCACAAATGACAAAGCAAATAAGCCAAAATGTCAACAGCAGTGAATCTGGGCAAAAGGTTCTTCCAATAGTTCTTTTAACTGTGATTGAAGTTTGAACATTTTTCCAAATAAAAACTTTTTTTAAAGATACGTATTGTAAAAACAAGAACCACATGATGATATCATTATATACAGAAAAAGCTTTTGAAAAAATTCAGCATCCCTTCTTTATAAAAACCTTCAAACACCTAGGTATAGAAGGAACATACCTAAAAATAGTAAGTGCAGTCTATGATAAACCCACAGCTAGCATATTGCTAAATGGACAGAAACTGGAAACATTTCCCCTGAAAACTGGAACAAGACAAGGCTGCCTACTCTTACCCCTCTTGTTCAATATTGTGTTGGAAGTCCTAGCTCGGGCAATTAGACAAGAGAAGGAAATCAGGGGTATCCAAATAGGAAAAGAGGAAATGAAGTTATCCCTCTTTGCTGATGATATGACCCTATACCTCGAAAATCCAAATGAATCTTTCAAAAACCTGCTTGCACTGATAAAGGACTTTGGCAAAGTCTCGGGCTACAAAATAAATGTGCAAAAGACAGTTGCATTCCTATACACCAATAACAGGCAGGCAGAGAACTAAATAAAAAACACAATCCCATTCACAATAGCCACAAACAAAAATGAAATACCTCGGCATCTTCCTAACCAGAGAAGTGAAAGACCTTTACAATGAGAACTACAAAACACTGCTCAAAGAAATCCAAGAAGACACAACTAAATGGAAAAGCATTCCATGCTCATGAATAGGAAGAATCAACATTATTAAGATGTCCACCCTACCAAAGGCAATCTACAGATTCAGTGCAATACCCATCAAATCACCAAATCATTCTTCTCAGACATGGAAACAACAATACAGAAACTCATCTGGAAACATAAACAACAATGAATAGCCCAAACAATCCTTAGTAAAGAAACAAAGCAGGAAGTATCATACTTCCAGACTTCAAACTTGACTATAAATCTACAATAATCAAAACAGCCTAGTGTTGGTACAAGAACAGGCATATAGACCAAGGCAACAGGATAGAGATTCTGGAAGCAAAGCCTCAAATTCTCAACCAACTTATCTTTGACAAAGCCTCCAACAACAACCAATGGGGAGAGGAGAACCTATTCAGTAAATGGTGCTGGGAAAACTGGCTGATCACATGCAGAAGATTGAAACAGGACCCCTACCTATCACCATACACAAAAATTAACTCTAAATGGATCAAAGACCTAAATGTAAAACCTCAAACTATAAGAATCTTAGAAAATGCAGGAGACATCCTTATAGAAATTGGAACAGGCAACCAATTCCAGATCAGAACCCTAAGTCCCCACTTTTTTTTTTTTTGCCCACTTTTTAATGGGGCTGTTTGTTTTTTTCCTTTCTGCACATTTGAGTGCCTTGTAGATCCTAGATGTTTGACCTTTGTCAGATATACAGTTGGCAAATATTTTTTCCCATTCTGTGGA
>CAUYQG010177490.1:0-12947 GCA_963574415.1 Tarsius wallacei
AGTTGGAGTCTCACTCTGTCGCCCAGACTGGAGTGCAGTGGCCGCTCCCGGTCACCGCAGCCTCGACCTGCTGGGCTCCGGCGATCCTTCCACCTCAGCCTTCCAAGTAGCTGGAACTGCAGGCGCGCGCTACCATGCCCGGCCATTTTTTTATTTATTGTAGAGATGAGGTCTCGCCAAGTTGCCCAGGCGAGTCTCGAACCCGCGGGCTCAGGCAATCCACTCACCTCAGCCTCCCAAAGGCGTGGTATTACAGACTGAGCCACTGAACCCGGCTAGGGTTGATTCTTATTGTTTCTACTCTGCCCAGTGATACTTACAATAGCCTGTTACTTATAAACAGTGCTTTAGAATTTTTATAAACTCTACTCTTTTGATGCTGTTAGCCTCGTGATAAAAGAAAAACTGCTATTATACCCTCATTATAGAATGAGAACACACAGGGGATGTGAAATGAGTTAAGAAATTTACATACAACCACATGACTATGAAAGGACAGATTAGGGACAAGAAACTTGACTTTTATTCACCAGTGCTTTTTTGATCAAAAAACAATATCTCAGCCAGCATCCCATTTTATGAAATGAGCTTCTCATCTCTATGTGAGATCTTCAAATACTATGCTTGAAAATGTTTGGTCACCATAATTATCACTGTAGAACTTGAGTGGAAAATATAAATACTTTTTAGATATAAGATAGCAATTTTAATCATGGGGACTAAGTACAAAAAATGCAAGGGACCAACATTAAGACTTATTATGTAAATAAAAATGATCACCTACAATTAATGTTGGATTAATTCCATTTCATTATCAAGTAACTGAATTAAAAGTCTATTTTCTTTTAAAAAATCACAAAGATAATTCTGTTAAGATAAAGGCTTTATACTGAAAACAATCTGTAATTACATGTATGGATATATTTGTTGACTATATGACCTTCATGATAAAAAAAATAGGAAGCCAATTTTTGTAATTCATCAGCATTGCTAATTAATTAAATTCACACACTTAAAGTTCAGTTTGAAATTCTAGAAAAGATGTATCTAAAAATCAATTACGCAATGTCTACCTGAATTTTAGAATTATCCAAAATATAGCTAGGTATTTGAGGATTGGTCCTTACTTAAAATAAGACAGAAATATTCTACAATAGTTTATGCCAAAGAGCAAGCAAGGCTCTTTTATTGCTACCACACAGAAAATATGAAATCTTAGCCAGAGCTTTTGATTTGCTCTTGTGGGGTTTGTCCATCCATAAGTTAAAGGTTGTATCCATTAAGTGTGAATTTAATCAATATACCCAATATTTGCAACAAGGGCATTTCAGAATGCAAAGAGCAAATTTCTTGATTAGTTGATCTAGAAGAACACTTTACCCTTAGTCCTCTGAGAGTCTGCCCTTAGGAAAGCACGCTCTCTGCAGAGGTTGTATCTTTAAATTATATTTGCACACAACATAAATGAATGACCTGATCCCATTTATAGTGGATTCCCCTCAGAAATCTCAGAACTTGTCAAAAAGAAACATAATATTGGCAAAGGCACCTTTGTTTTCTCCAGATTTTTTTTCAAGCAGTCTGTTATGCTTGGCCAAAATAAAAGCAAACATACGGCGTTGAGAAATATATGAAAAGACAGTGCACTCTGGAATGCCTCATGATCTCTGTTCCCTCTGCCTGCCGGCTGCCACTCTCTGCTTCTGTTGGGGTGAGCCTGGGCCTTGTGAATATGGAGTATGTTTATGGAGAAAGAACGTTCATCACGAAGACTGAAAGAAGGAGTGCTTTTCCAGTTCACAATTTCTAGACCCTGGAGACTCCCAACATGCTGACGTCAGAATCTCCCTCTAGGAATTGATTTTTCTTCTATTTTGGCTGATTTCATAAAATGTCAAATGAAACAAGCCTACTAGGGTGAGAGATAATTTAGTCTCCACAAATGTGTGCTTCATTGGCAGTTCCTCCTTGTCATTGTTTTACGATGAAAGTTTTTAATGATTAGGACTGAACTGGTCACAGATGCAATATGCAACATCAGAAATGTAAAACTTGTCTTCTGGGGATATTTGTTGGCCTGACCTTCAGACATCCAGTCCTCAAGACAGCCATCATAAAATTATTTTAGTGCTAGAAAAATGAAGCCAAAGATTTATACTTATTGTGCCTTCTCATTAGGCTGTTCCCACCAACATTTTTCTAAGAGGTCTACCTTGGTTTGACCCAAAACATCATAGCCCACTGTGTCAATCAGCCGTTAACAGGAGGCCAATCATCCAGTCAACACTCTGGATTCTGGCAGCCTTGGCCACTGTTCTCTCAGGGGCAAAGAGGGAAGTCAATGTTCTCTTGGGTCTTCTTACTGAATGCCACTCTGCAAGCACTGAACTGTTTGCCCTTAGACTATTTGAACTGAGCAATCTCCATGTATATTACAAGAGATGTGGAGAAAAAAGTAGTCTCTCTGGGACAAACATTTTGTTCATGATATATAGAGGTGGTTGACTAGTCACTATGTTTAGGAATACTTATTTCACATGTGAATCATCAATGACAATCTATGAACAGCTTTCTATATGATCTTTAGATGAAATATATAGGTAAAACCCTCAAATTTATGTAATTCTTCAATCCAACGATCCATTTTAAGATAGGAATTGTCTGTAGGGTATCAATGAATTGCTATTTATCAGTCACATTTAAAGTGATAATATGAAGTCAAAATTGAAAACAATAGCTATGGTTTTCTTGTATTTTCTTTAAGACTTAGTTCAAAGCAATTGAGTTAGTTCATTGTTCTAGCATTCTTTATCTACAAAGACAGATTCTTAATATAATGTATTTTAAGATTTGGGCACAAGGCACATAGAGAAATAAGTCACAAGTATGAATATTATTTTAACTGTTGCCCAATTGGGCACTGAGACAGGCAACCTGTAATATTAGTAACTACTCTGTGTTTCTATTTTTATTTACTTATTTATTTTGCTCTTTTCCTGAATTTGCTGAAAATATTGCCACATAGCAGAAAGATTCAAACGACTCTGCCTGATGTTTTGAATTAATCTCAATTGTAGATAGACTGAGTGACCTACAGGTTGGACAAACTTCTCCAAAGTCCAAAGGCTTCAGCGTTTATTTTACGTCAGGATTGACTTCAGTGATTCCCTGAGCCAGGGCTGAGGCCTCAGGGACCTAATTACTGTCTCTCATTCTCTTCCTCTTCCTGTAGCTTGATGAAGCTGGCTCTTACCAGGCCTCTCTCAATCCTGTACATGATATAACCTGCTAACGTGTGGAATGGAGCTTCCTGCTAGGAATGATGGTGATCGCCATGCACACACACTTCTTTCTTGGAAGTCATTTCCCAAGGGCTTCTAGAACTACTTCATGATGACCCAGGCCACCTTCTTCATGGTGTTGGTGCAAATGCAGGCTCTGTTGGTGCATCCTTAATAAAAGAGGGCTCCATTGTAAGTTCTGACTGAGTGCTAAGCACTTAACTTCTGTCTTAAGTTTCCTCAGCTGTCCCATTACAGAAAAGACTACAAAGGAACTTAGACTTTTCTCCTGAACTTACAATATTATTTGAATCAGTTCCTAATAAAGGCTGAAGGAAAGGTTTTCATCCAGTAGAAACAGAGATCCTGAGGGTCTTTGGCTTGCCTAAGTTATGGCATTAAAAACGTGCACATGTAAATGATGGGGCTATCCTTTTATCTCTCTAAACATTTTTAATGGAACAACAGAGTCACTAGATATTAGTGTGATACATAACATCAACTGAATTCACAATCACTAATTTTGAGATTCTGTTACATAATATTTTATGATCTACTGTGGAGAATCTGCAATATTTGTAAACCTGGACATCCGAGGGTAGAAAACTTTTAAACCATCGTAGAGGTAGTTTTCCAAATCAACCAAAACAACACTGAATTCTTGGATTTGAATGTTGAATTGTTCAACCTTTATGACAGTCCAATATTTTATGAATATTATCTCTAAGGAAATAAATAGCAAACTTCACAAATCCTGCTGGACAAAGGAAAAACAGAAGACCCTAGTCACCCTACAGGTAACGAAACCATGTAAGCCTATGATTTGGAGAAAAAAGAATGAGGAAGCAGGTTCTGTATTAAATATCTTTCTGGTGGCTTTTGAGTTCAGCAGTGGTCACAAGGTCCACTTCCTAATACATGGAGAGCATTGGTGCAGGTGTCAGTGGCAGCTTGAATAAGTCAAGTTCAAGGTTACAAACAGAATCACTGAGTGGCTGGTGGCAGTAAGTGAATTGGTGCTGCTCTTCCTACTGTCATCTCTGCGGTGGTTTTGGAGTTTTGTTGGCACTTACCCTGGAGCCCTCTTTCCTTTGTGTGCTTAAAAATTATGATACCTGCACAACAGCCTTTGGATCAACTTTTTTTTCTGTTTAATCAGCCAGAATCATCTACTAACAACCTTATGTATAGCCCTGAGTACAACATTATGATAATTTTCCCCCAACATATTAAACTTCATAGAAACAAAAGCTCCTCTGGATCAGAGATACTGAGTTCAAATCTTGGTGATGCTATCAACAGATGTGTAATTTAAGACAGTGTCTTAATTTATGCTTTAAATATTTCATATGAAGAGTGAAATAATAAATATTGATTTATTATGATGAGTATATGAGGTAATACTGGTAAAGTGTTTATCATAGTGATTGGAATCTAAAGCCCTTAATCAAGATTAGGTGACTGATACAATGAAAATAGTAATAATAGCAATATATTATGTCTATAAATGATGGAAATCCATATCTATATATTTCCATATTCTGGTTTTTGCAAAAGAAGCAATCATTCATATTATATATTTAAAGTAAACTGCTTAGGACTATATTCAGTTCTTTTTTTCTCCACAATTTTTTTTCAATTTTTTATTTATTTTTATTTTTATAGTACTGTATTTTAGAGTTGTGGAATACATGTGAGGATTTACTATCTAAGTAAATTGCATGCAAGTGAGGTTTGGGCTGTTAGCAAGCCCTCTCTCCCTCTGGCGGTGGGCGTGGTACCCAGCGTGAGCTTGAATGCCCCTTATCCTTCCCCCTCCCTCCCTCCTTTCGCAGTGTCCAGCATTGATTCCTTTACAATTTATAATTTATTTGTAGTATTTCCATTTCTTCCAACAACTCAACCACATATGAAATGTCTTTTGCTTGGGACTTACCTGGTTCCGCATTGAAATGAAACATTAAAACCTTGTGACAAAACTTGGTAATATTTGTGGCCCAGCAAGTTTTGTTTTTTTAATCAGAAAACTTTAAAGAAACCACACAAATTTTCAGCCAGATTATTTGCACATAGAAATGAAATAGATAATGCAGCATATGATAACATCGATGAATCTGAAAGCTTAGAGATTTGTCTATTGATTTCAAAGAAAAAACAAACAAAATAAAAGGCAACCAACACAAGCATGTATACATTCTCTCATACACAAAGTGCTCAATTTTATTTACATCATTATTTAAACTAAATATTATTTTATAATACATTTAAATTTACATGGACATAATTAAATATCTAATATAAAATATAGTCTGGCAGGAAAAGCAGTATTATGAAATCCGGGTATTTCACTTTTTATGTAAATACAGACTGTCAATAGCAATACAAAGCTGACTCTGAAAATGCATGGCTGTATTTATTAAATAATTTTTTATCCTTAAAAACTATTTACTATATCTAAAATAATAGGATTAGCAATTAACCTTAATCCAAAATGCACTTGTATTACTTGCTACCACCAATATGTTTCTATGCTTGAACGAAACAGATACTGCTATCAAAATCATCTCATTTTAAATAACTCAGTTAAGAAATTTGTCAGAAAACTGCTTTTCTCTTTAAAGAATTGTGTGAGGGGTATGAGGCATTTGAATATGTAAATGTCAGTGAGTGATTAATATATTCCCCAAACTATTGTAACCAGAGCATTTTATGCTATAATTAAAAGAATTGCTTAACTCCTATAACTCAAGTAATGAAATTGTGAGGCAATGGGAATTACACTGTAGAAAATCAGTCTTGTTTTGATAGAAAGAACAAAAAATAGAGTTTCCAGCTTATAGCTCACGGCAAAAACATAAGCTCATGAGCATTCAAGGGCACCTACATATTGTTGGAATATCTCCCTCATGTTTCCTTCTAGGTCACCTGTCTTTTGCTTTCTCTGCACTTCACCTTTTAGGCCACTTATGTTTATAATTGAACAATAGTTTGTAAGTCTCACGACTTTCTCATGTTAAGCTTTCTTTGTGCTAATATGTTATTTCCAATCTAATAAAAATGAATTATTTTGAAACCAGAGCAGGAAAATACTGGGAAATACATAACCTGCTTCTTTTTCTCAATAGCCAAATCCTTTACTTCATGGATGTCTATAGCCTAATAAAATCTATTTCATTTAAACTTTACTAAAGTTTTTTGCTTTTTTTAAAATTTGACTACACATTTGTCCTATATTTTGTCTTATAGTTACTTATGTCTGAACCATTTCTACCATCACTCTGATCGTGAGCCCTTCACAGGGAAAATCTGTATTCTATGCCTCTTTCTACACTTAATGAAGTGGCTTCCACATGGAAGGCACAAAATAAAATTGGTAGAAGAATAAGTGAAAAGATGAATGATTGGATGCCTATATACTCGTCTTATAACCCCCAAATTTATTTATGGCAAAATCTCAATGTGATCCAATAAACTTCAAAATTTATATTGTATATTGACACTTTCATAAAAATAAAATAATTTACATTCCAATTTTGGATTCCTTATGTTTTGTCTAGGAAATATTTCTCTCTTTCTTTAAAACAATGTGAAACTTATGTGTTCGGATCTTTGTATTATAGAAATGGGACTTGTGCACTAGTGAAGAAAAAATTTTAATGGTATATGTGCTGGCTTTATTTTAATATGTATTGAATAGCAACATGTGCATAAAATTCATAAACCTCATCAAATCACCACTTTATGAGTACAACTGAGTAATTTTTTTTAAGGAAAAAAATCTCCTAATCAACATTTATAGGCCAGAAAGATCTATCGGAGTAAATACATTAAGTAAATACATTAAGTAAGCATTTGTGTATTTATACACACACAAACACACATAGAATTTTTATTAAAGTGAGTAAAATATTTTGCTAATATATGCATAGATGGTAAAGGCAAACTTATAAAGACATTGATCCATTCCCAGGCGATAACGTCAGTGCTGTCAGCTACATTTTTTCATCAACTAGCTTGGAAAAATCCAAGACTCTCATTACTTGTTTCTTTACCTCTGGGACTGTTTTGTCTGAAGAGAGTATGCAATTCACAACTTGTAGGTTAAATGTAAAGGATTCTTGCTGGAAAACATAATAGGTTCCGACTGATAGTACCCATCAAGCATAAGGAATCCTCTTTTTCTTACTAACCCGTAAATGTTTTTATTTATCCTCCCATTTCCTTTTGCATTCCATATGTCTTTTGTATCAATTATGATTGTAAGAAGAAAAGTTAGCTACAGCTAGACGAGGCAGCAAAGGTCTGTTAGTGGAATGTTAGGACTTTAAAAATTAATGACATACTAGAGGATTAGGCTTTGAAAACAGTTTAAAAAAATCAAAAGCAGGTGAGAAGATAGTACGAATCATGCTTTGTGGAAAGTCTGATTAGAACTCTGCCCCTACCACTGCAGAAGGCTCCCACTAGGGCCCGGTACTGCTGTCACTAAACACCCCAAATTTGCTGTAAATTAACTCCATCTGTTCTTTTTTATGCCTCCAGCTTCTCATAAAAGTTTTGTCTGCATCAACTGATTGACTGAACCCAAGTTACATGACCAAACCTTTGGCCATCAATGAGCAGAGAAATAAGTTAGTACCACTTTCACTACCATGTGAGAAGCAGGACACTGCATCTTATAACAATGCACAAAATAATAGTCACCCAAAACAAGAAAGCAAGCTAACCTAAGAATAGCCTGAATAAACATAGTGAAATATTCATGCCATACTTTAAATTGTCTCATTCTTGCCGGAAATTTTGTGATATTGTGATATATTAAGAAATATATGGCAGATACTGTAGCTCTTACCTGTAATCCCAGCACTTTGGGAGGCTAAGGCAGGAGGATGACTTGCAGCCTGGAGTTCGAAACCAGTCTGGGCAACACAGTGAGACACTGTCTCAATAACCACGTGAATAAATAATAATAAAGGAAATCTATGTTTGGGTTTTGTTCATATTTTCTGGAGCCAAGCTCCTAAAACCCTTTGAATCTCCAAAATAGTAAATGCCTTTTTGCATGATTATAAGAAAAGTGATATCTGAGGGCAGCCTCAGGATGGGGATTGGTTGCCAGGAGAATCAACTATGTGACTATAGGGTTGGAACATTCAGTCCCACTGCCTGAACTTCTGAGAGGAAAAGGACTGTAGATTAACCTAATCACCAAGGGTCAATGACTTAGTTCATTGTGCCAAAGTATGAAGTCTTATAAAACCCCAAATTGAAGCCTCCATAGAATCCTCAAAGGACAGATTTCTGAGAGTTCAGTGAGCTTGCTTGCTGGTGACCCTGTCGGGGTGCTGGGAGGAAGCATGAAAACTCCGCAGTCTCCCCACCCTGCCTGTACTTGCTTCCATCTGACTGTTCCTGCATTGTATTATTTTATAATAAACTGATGATCTAGTAACAAAATTGTTATTCTAACAGTGAGCTGATTTAGGAAATTATCAAACCCAAAGAGGGGTCATAGGAACCTCTGCTTTGGAGATAGTCGAGCAGAAGCACCAATGACAACCTGGAATTTCAGTGAGCACCTGCAGTGTGTGTTGGCCGTGGCAGTCTTGTGGGACTAAGCCCTTAACCTGTGGGGTCTCTGCTAACATCAAGCAGTCAGTGTCATAACTGCTTGGTTGGAAAAAACACATTTTTGGTGTCAAAGTGTTGAAACTATAAAAGAACTATTTTTGTTTGTAGGTTTATTTTTCCTGATAGATTTAAATTTCTCTGGACTGACTGATCCATCTGTTTCTCCATCTAAAAACCCATTCCTAGGCTTCAGACACTTACATCCAAATGCTGACTTATAGTTAAACTTGTTTATTTCACATACACCTCAAAATATGGATATGATGCATACATATTGTTCTTCATCAATGCCCCTCTACATTTTCCTCCCAAAAGAGCCTGTTTCTCAATTCCTTTCTCAGCAAAAATCACAATCATTCTTCTAATTGCCCAGGTCAGAAAGTTGTCATAATTACTGTCCCTTCTCTTACCTCCCCACGACCTACAACAAATTATTTACAAAAATTGGCCATTTCTATTTACACTCTCTCTCAGTCAATAGCCTGCCACCTCCTTCCTTCAGTCCATCGAAGTTTGTCAGATTGATCATGGCAAACCCCTGTTCTCTCTTAATATAGTGCTGCTCCTCTCCCATCCTTTTTCTTCTATGGAGTCAAGTGAACTTTCTAAAGCTATCATCAGACTATGGGAAATAACTTCTTAAAGCGGTTCAAAACTTTGGGGGGTATTCCGTATGGTTGAAGCATTGCTTATCATGGCTGCAGCCCATAATGAGTTTGACACATGCATTCATTTTTGGTCTCGCTTATCAATATTGCTTCAGTGCCCTGTAAATCAACTTTATCAAATTACATTGTATCCATATTTTTGAAATATTTAATAAATATTTTAATAGCAGACTTTTTGGGGGGAAAAGAATGAATATCTGTATTAAATGTACTCAATTGTAAAACATATACCATTTTACAAAAATATCAAAATGTAAGAAAAGTGTGTGTTTTGTGAATGATACCTAGAATTCCATGAACACCTGTATTTCCTCTAGTTTCCATGTCGTGGCAGGAGCTGCTCTGTTGTCCTAGAGAGTCCACTTCACCTTTACTGTACCCTTCTCCAGCTAACATTTAGTTATTTTTCAAAATTGTAGTGAAAAGTTATGTTTTAGGGATGTGTATTACTATCCAGCAAATTCCTTAATACTTTAGGATGCTCTAGGTAATTATATTCTCATTTATACCTGATATTGACTCTACCTACTTAGTTACATAGTGTGATAGATAGCCTGAGTAATGGCCCCAAAAGTTAAAATCCTAATCCCCAGAAATTGTGAGTTCTTCCTTATGTGGGAAATGTGACATTGCAGTTGTGATTAAGGTAAAGACTGCTGGACTAGAGATCATCCTGGTATCTAGATGGCCCAATGTAATCGCAAGAGTCCCTATATTCATAAGGAAAGGGGGTTGGAGCAAGTAGCAGGAGATATAAAAGTGAAAAAAGGATTTGGTGGAGGGTATGAGGAAGAAGTCATTGACTATGAACTGCAGAGAGCCCCTGAATGCTGGAGAAAGAAAAAAACACTAAAACTAATACTAGTACACATATTTTAAAAAAAATCATCATATTTATTTTTCTTACCATTAAATGCCATGATGACACAGCATGTATTTATCTCTGTATCCCGGCACTTAATAAGACAAGCCAGCATACAGCAGGAAATAATAAGTTTGTAAATGAATGAATGAATGAGTGAATGAATAATGTTTAAATATTTAAATGAATGCATTAAAAAACTTGGTTTCTCAGAGACTTTGGGCTTCCTTATTTTTATTTGAAAGATGTGGGGTACAATTCAGGATTAGTTGTACAAGTGGTCATTGTACAGGCAAAGTTCAGGCCTCACTTTGGTCCCCATTCTACCTGGTTTGAGATCAGGGTACCCTTATTGTTGTGATGTGTCCCTCCCTCCCCTGGCAGTATCCCTCCACTGCCAGTTCCTTTCTTATAGTATTATAGTAAATGTTCAGGGTCTTCTTATGAGTGAGAACATGTGGTATTCAGTTATTTGTTTCTGTGATAGATTACTAAGTATTATAGACTCCAAATCCATCTAAGTTGCTGCGAAGTATATATGTTTGCCCTTCTTTATAGCTGCATAATAGTCCATCGTGTATATGTGCCACAGATTTTTATCCAATACAGTTTTTATGGACAGCATCATTGGTTCCATGTTTTTGCTATTGCGAATGGTGCTGCAATAAACATTTCTGTGTAGGTATCTTTTTAGTAGAATGATTTGAATTCCTCCAGGTATATTTCCAGTAGGGGGACTGCTGGGTCATATGGAAGGTTAATTTCTAGTTCTTTTAGAAATTGTCACACTGTTTTATGTAGAGGTTAAACTAGTTTGCATTCCCAACAGTGGTGTAGAAGTGTTCCCTTTTCTCCCCATCCTCACCAGCATCTGTTGTTGTTTGTTTTATTAATGGTGCCCATTCTTACTGGGGTTAGGTGGTATCTCAATGTGGTTTGATTTGCATTTCTCTGATGACTAGTGAGGCTGAGCACTTTTTGATGGGTCTGTTGGCTGTCCATATATCTTCTTTTGAGAAATGTCTATTCATGTCTTTTGACCACTTTTGAATGGAGCTGTTTTCCTTTCAGCACGTTTGAGTTCCTTGTAGGTCCTGGATGTTAGGCCTTTGTCAGATATTCAGTTGATAAATATTTTTTCCCATTCTTTGGGGTGCCTCCCCACTCTCTTGATGGTTTCCTTTCCTTTACAGAAACTCTTCAGTTTAACGAGGTCCCATCTGTCTATTTCATCTCCTATGGCATGGTCATCTGGGTTTTTGATCAGGAATCAGTTGCCTACTCTGATTCGCATAAGGGTGTCTCCTGCACTTTCTAAGATTCTTATAGTTTGACCTTTTCTGTTTAGGTCTTTGATCCATTTAGAGTTAATGTTTGAGTATTGTGATAGGTGTAGGTCCTGTTTCAATCTTCAATATGTGGTCAGTCAGTTTTTCCAGTATCATTTGCTGAATAGGTTCTCCTCTCCTCAGTGGTTGTTGGTGGAGGCTTTGTTGAATATGAGTTGGTTAAGAAATTGAGGTTTGACTTCCAAAACCTCTATCCTGTTCCAATAGTCTATATGCCTGTTGTTGTAACAATGCCAGGTTGATTTGAGTATTTTAGCCTTATAGTAAAGTTTAAAGTCTGGAAGTGTGATACCTCCCACATTGTTTCTTTTGCTGAGGATTGTTTTAGCTATTTGTGATTATTTATGTTTCCATATGAATTCCTGTATTGTCATCTCCTGGTCTGAGAAGAATGATGTTGGCAACTTAATGGGTATTATGTTGATTCTGTAGATTGCCTTTGGTAGAATGGACATCTTAACAATGTTGATTCTTCCTATCCATGAGCCTGGAATGTTCTTCCATTTGTTTGTGTTTTCTTGGATTTCTTTGAGCAGTGTATTGTACTTTTGTTTGTAAAGATCTTTCACTTCTCTGGTTAGGAAGATGCCGAGGTATTTCATTTTCTGGGGCAGCAATTGTGAATGGGATTGTGCATTTTATTTGGTTCTCTGCCTGTTTGTTGCTGGTGTATAAGAATGTGGCGTCTTTTGCGCATTGATTTTGCACCTGAGACTTTGCCAAAGTCCTTTATCAGTGCCAGGAGGTTTCTGACAAAAGAGTCTTTTGGATTTTGGGGGTATAGGATCACATCGTCAGCAAAGAGGGAAAACCTGACTTCTTCTTTTCCTATTTGGATACCCCTGATTTCCTTATCTTGTCTGATTTCTCAAGTTGGGACTTCCAACACTATGTTGAACAGGAGGGGTGAGAGTGGGCAGCCTTGTCTTGTTCTGGTTTTCGGGGGAAATGCTTCCAATTTCTGTCCGTTTAGCAATATGTTGGCTGTGGGTTTATGGATAATCCATCCCTTTTCACTGCTAAGCAGTACCCACCTCACATGTGAACCACAGTTTAACCATCACTTGTCGAAGGATGCCTGGGTGGTTTCCAGTCTCTGACCCTTATGAATAAAGCTGCTGGGAACAGACACGTCCAGGTTTCTGTGTGAACACAA
>CAUYQG010177494.1:0-32661 GCA_963574415.1 Tarsius wallacei
GCCTGGGGCCACAGTGCTCGATCCATCGTGGTGGGGCAAGTGACAGCCATGGCGGGAATTCAGAAGAGAACTCGATCAATTTGCAAAATAAGCCACCGCTGGCCGGCAGGGTCACCTCTGTGGATGGACACGGTGCCTGGAGGGCCGTGCAGCACTGCGCGTTCAAGAAAGCGAAACCCACGGGGACAAAGAGGCGGGGCCGGCCGAGGGGAGGGCCAGGGAGGGGGCACCCACCTGGCCGAGCGTGCACTCCATGCCGCCCAGGAAGTCGGCGTCCTTCAGCCCGTTGTGGTTGCTGCTGATGTCGTGCACCTCAAAGCGCAGGCGCTGCACCTCCTCGAAGTAGAAGTCCACCGTGAACAGCTTGGAGTACACGGGGTTGATGCAGGTGCGGATCACCTCGGTCCTGTCCACCTGCAGGGAGAAGGGCAGCCGTCAGGGCCGGCCGAGGGTCCCGCCCCGTCGAGCACACCGGTCCCGGGAGACTCCCGCTGTGAGGGCCCCTGGGGTCCTGGCCGGGCCTGCGAGAGGGCGCCCGGGTCAGGGAGGAGGACGTGCTGGATGCGACAGAGGCTCTGCAGACTCAGAGCCCACGAGCAGGAAGCGTCGCTCACCAGGGGCTCGCCCGTGGCTCTCTGGCGACTCACTCGGGGCTTGCTCGTTGCTGGCCAAGCTGCTCACTGTGGGAAACATTACAGAAGCAGGATGAGGGGTTGGGACCTCGACAACCCTAGGACCCAGGAAGGGCATCACTGGTCACTCACGGGTCACTCACTAGTCACGAGTCACTCGCTAGCCGAATGTGCCTGAGGGCAAATCTGGGCCCGGGAGGAAAGACATCGGTCGCCAGTTAGTGACGTCCGACGGGCACAGTCGTGGAAGCACGCTGTGTAGGCATCTCGCATCCGCCAACTCTGACGCGAGTCTCCTGACTCGTGCCTCCCAACCCAACCAAGTAGACAGACCATGAGAACGGACACGAAGGCACTGCCTCGGGTCCCAAGGAGGCCCTTCAGTGGGTGTGTGCTGCTCCCCCACTCATGGCGTTTCCCTGGGTCTCGGTGTCTCATCCACACACTGACAATTAGAAGGTTAGAGGATGAAGACCCCTCTCTGCTCCAGCGTTCTATGACAGACGGCTCCCTGTGCCTTCTGTGGTCGTCGTCCTCCACTGTTCCCACCCTCAGACCCACGTCTGCCATGGTCCACCCTGTCCTGTGACCCAGGAGGCTGATGTCTATGGGCTGAACCTCCTGGGCTGCCTGGCCCTCTGGGCTCTGGCTAGAGTCAGGCAGAGGGAGGCCTTGGCAGGACACTGGCGAGTAGGAGGGCAGAGGGGTGCAGGCAGGCCCCTACACCCTGGATCCCACCAGCTGGCTCCATTTACAGAGGGACAAGGGGTCTTTGCTGGGATCTGGCAGCTCAGGCCCCCTTCCCCCCACCCCTTGGCCCTCCTGTTGAGGGCGGCCTTGGTCTTCTGCTGTGGTCTCCCTGCCCGGGCCCCATGAGGAGTTTCTCTGCAGAGAATTCCACCACCCTTTGGGTTAAACTGCCTGGCGCACCCTCTGTTTTCTGCCAGGATTCATAACACCAAGGCTTTTTCATCTATATTTTCACAAGTAAAATGCACAAAACCACTGATCTTCTGGGAGGCTTTGCAGGACTAAGTTATAGACAACCCGAGACCCTCAGCATCTCCCCCAGAGATGCCCATTCTTCCTGTCCCACACGTCACACTCTGTCGGCTTTTGATAGAAGCAGGCACGTTGGACCCTCCCTGTCGTGTCAGCACAGATGAAGAGAATCACTTTTCTCACTTTCATGTGCGTGGAAGGAGGTCGTCTGCCAGTGAAACAGAGGAAGGCTGTCCTTAGCCGTATCCTGTGTGTCCACATTGCCCAGCGGAGAACATCTGATCCCAGCTTCAGCCTCTGACCCTCTTGCCTGGGGCCAGCCCATCCTGTGTGGGGATCTGTGTGTCCCTTAAGGAACCCATCTGCAACTCCGGGGTGGGTGGGGATCTGGGCTGTGAGGAGAAGGCGGGGCAGCTCTTGTAAGTCTCGGCCCAACAGACAGGCGGGCGGAAACCCACCTCCGGCCTGGGGCTCACTAGGACCTTACAGGTTATTGTTCAGGTTATTTGACTACTCTGGCTTCCCATGAAGACTGAGCTTTGGTTTGAGCTGAATTTTGCATTCGTATATTTTGTTCATTTGGGGGTTGATAGGACGGGTTATGCTATCGGCGGATTGTGTGGGTGGAAGAATTTGCTTATTGACATGATTTTGTCTTCGTTGTGCAGAGATGATGGCTTTGGACAATAGTGTGGGTTAGAGATCACAAGCTGTAGCCTGTGGAGTGTGAGCTGACTTGATGATATCTCGCTTGCCCCACTCAAAGTATTTTCCCTGAATGTGGCACCATACTGCCCTCCCTTCAGGAAGAATGAGAATGTCTGGCACTCCCGGGCCGCGCTCCTACACGGCAGCAGTTGGAGACAGTCTCATCAACCGGGCGTTCCCTCCCGGGTCTCACAGCAGCTTCCAGGCCTGCCGCTCACCGAGCCCTCGCCCAGCCACAAGGGGCAGCATCTGGTCCCAGCTCGTGGATATGGAGCCAGGTGAGAAGAGGTCTGGTTATATTCATGTGGTGTCTCTGATAGAGGATCTGAAAGCAACCCCAAGAGTTTTGACTTGAGTCATTTCTCTTCGTGTAGTGGGAGAAAAGAGTCCTTCCACTACAGGTTCAGATGACACGAGACAGGAGGGGAGACTCACTCTTGTCATCTGCTTTCCCCATGCCAGCTGATGCTGAGGGTGGCATGCACCCATCCTGGAGCTGTTCCTCTCGCTTCTTGATTTCCAGTGGTGTTCCCACACGGATGGAAGTCCGTGTTGCATGCAGCGACACCCAGACACACCATCCGGGCAAATGCCAGTGCAACATGGAGGGACTTGGATTTTTGAGGACAGTGATGAGATGCAAGAGATTAAGTAGTGAGCACTCGCATTAACAAGATAGCAGTTTCCAAGGATAATCTGAAGGTCAGTGAGAACCCCAAGAGAAAATTGCTCAGGAAACAATGGAAGGGGTGATGGGAAAAGCTTGTGATAATGATGCCGACTTGAAAGATGTCTCAAATGTTTTGCATTTTCAGATTCTATGGGAGAGGCACCATCCTTCCTGGAGCTAAAGCCAGCTTTCTCCTGAGCATCAGGACCCAGGACAGCTCAAGTTTCTTGCTGAGAGCCGTCAAGGTCAAGGCGATTGTTTCCAAAGGACCATCCACTTGCTGGTGCCACCGGCTGGGTAAGAACTACCTGGGAGCTTTTGTCAAAACTTAGATTCCTGCTCCCCCCTCAGATAATTCTGCTTAAGAGAGTGAGGTGGAGAGCCCCGAGACCTCTGTTTTAAAGGTGTTTTAGAGAATTCTGATGTGAACTCTGAGTCTAGGGAGAATGAGATGTTGGACTCATCTCTTGCTCCTGCGTGAGGTTTGCTGTGGTCCCCTGGGCCTCGGTCACCCAGCCTGAAAACTGTGAACGCTTGTCCCTCTTTTCTAGTCATGCTGACTATGTGTTCACATCGCTTTATGTTTACAAACACACTCACGTCCTTTTCAAAAATGTGATTCTTACAGCAATCATGCACTGTGCCGTATACTATTTTACACTTGAGAAGATCCAAGGTCAAACGTCAACAAGGTAATGAACGTCAGAGTGAGCACGTAACTCACCTTCTTACCTCAGAGCTGGGCTGCTGTCCTTAATTCATGCTCATTCATGAGCAGCCCAAGAAGGAAAGGAAAAACGCAGCTACGTTTTGGTATGGTGGTGATGGAGTCAATTATTGAATATTGCTTCTGATGAGATGCTCTTTAAAAATGTCAGCTAAAATGTTTTCAGTATAGCAATAAATTTGGTAGCAGCTGACACTTTTGGAAGGCCTGCTATGTCACAGATGTTCATTAAAAAAATTAAGACCAGCATTATGGCGGTGAAATTGACATATCACAACTCACATCTATTTAAAGTGTGCACTCCTATGCGTGTTGACCCGAGTTCACTTGTGAAACCATTGCCATGATCAAGAGGGCATACATCCACGTCCCAGATTTTCCTTGGACTCCCCCCACCCTCCATTCCCAAGAGACCGCTGATCTGCCCTCTGTAACTGCATCCTCTGGGATGCGACCTAAGCGCGTATTATAACGCACAATATGTGGGGTTCTGTCTTTATTCTTTCACACAGTATCAGTACTTTGAAATGTGTCCCCTCTGTTGTATCAGCAGCCCATCTTTTTCTTGCAGGATTCACAGGTGGACATTTGGACTGTTTCCGATTTTGGCTGTGACACTCAAAGCTGCCCTGGATGGTCACGCACAAGCCTTTGTGAGGGCCTGTGTTTCTTCCTCTCGTGGGTAAATACCTGGGTGTGAGAAGGTACATGTCCAACTGTTCCTGTTCTAACAGGTGTGGGTGGTATCTTGCTTGGTTTAATTTCCATTTTCCCAAAACGAATGCGGTAGATGTCTCCTCACGGGCCCATTCGCCATCTGTGTGTCTTCTTGGGCAAAGCACTGTTCAGTGCTCTGAATGGCATCAGCTTTTTCTCCCAAGGGCAGCACTGAGGCAGGACCTGTGATCATCCCTCTCCCCTGGGAAAGGACTCCTCCGAATTGACACAACTTGCACGTAGCAGAGGCAGGGTGTGAACCTGGGTTGCTAGGCTCCAGAGACCATGAGTTTGACCTCTGTGCTACAGTCATGCAAATTTGAAGCATGTTTCCACCAACCCCCGCTGCTCAAAGAGACGCATTAGTCAGCCAGGTGGTAAGCGAGAGACTGGTGGGGAAAGTGGCAGAAAGATGGATGCATCTTGGGAGACCCAGGCTGTCTCTTGGGCCACCTGGAGACGCAGAGGGGCCCTGGACGCTGCCTGTGGAAACCAGGTTGTGGGGACAGAGTCAACATGCAAGACCATGCACACGGTGGCATCTACTTGCTGGGACATCCTCGGCTGGAAAAGCCACAGGCAAAGGTGCATTGCTAAACCAGGAGGCGGTGGCTACACGATGCAAGGCTGTGGGGGAGAAGGCCAAGGCAGGAGCCATGATCATTGCCCGCTACCCAACATCCAAGGTCTCCTGGAGACACACAGGCTGTACCACCCCAAAGGCGGCAGGTTCTGGTGAAGAATGGCATCATGGGCCGGGGAGAGGCATGAGGCCCCAGGGCTGGCATGTAATTAGATATTCTTTCAAACTGATAATCTTTAAATATAGCCTCAATATTTATCTAGTCAGGCTAGGGAGAAACTAATTTTCTCTGAAAAAGGAATGGGTAATTTTCTTTATGTCTAAAAATAAAGAATTTATTACAGGCAATTTTTCAGACCATATAACTTCCAAGGAGACATATTAGACCACATAAAATTTAGATAATAAACGAATAACTGAGCCACCAGAAATAGCATTATGTAATTTCAGGATTTCAGCTGCTCCTGGCTGCTGATTCTGGTGACTGGCCTCAGGGTTGGCGGCATGCCCTGCAGTTCAGTAAACAAGTTGTGGACTGGAAAATGACTCAACAGAGAGAAAGAGGTTGGACTAGGGACACACAGTTTCTATTTTCAATTTCAGTGGATGTTCTATTCTGATAGGACCAAACTGTAACTGTTGGTTATGTAAAGAGTGACATGTAGAAACTTGAGTCAACTTTTGCCATTTTGGGTTGACTGTTGCCCTTCTGGGTTGACTGGGACCCTTCTAGGATGACTGGTGTCCTTCAGAGTTGACTAGTATCCTTCTGGGTTGACTGGTGCCCTTCTGGGTTGACTGGTGCCCTTCTGAGTTGACTGGTGCCCTTCTAGGTTGACTGATGCCTCTCTGGGTTGGCTTGTATCCTTCAGAGTTGACTAGTGTCCTTCTGGGTTGACTGATGCCCTTCTGGGTTGACTAATACCCTTCTGAGTTGGCTAGTATCCTTCAGAGTTGACTGGTATCCCTCTGGGTTGACTGGTGTTCATTTTGGGTTGACTGGTACTCATTCTGGGTTGGCTGGCATCCTTCATAGTTGACTGGTGCCCTTCTGGGATGACTGATGTCCTTCAGAGTTGACTAGTATCCTTCTGGGTTAACCATTGCTCTTCTGGGTTGACTGGTGCCCTCCTGGGTTGACTGGTGCCCTTCTGGGTAGGCTAGTTTCTTTCAGGGTTGACTGGTTTCCCTCCATGTTAACTGGTGCCTTCTGGGCTGACTGGTGCCATTCTGAATTGACTGGTGCCATTCTGACTTGACTGGTGCCCTTCTGGGTTGAATGGTGCTCTTCTAGGATGACCGATGCCTAGGACGACTGGTGGGATGACACTAGTCAGTGTCCTCCTGAGTTAACGGCTGCTCTTCTGGGTTGACTGGTGCCCTTCTGGGTTGGCTTGTATCCTTCGGGGTTGACTGGTGTCCCTCTGGGTTGACTGTTGCCATTCTGGGTTGACTGGGGCTCATTCTGGGTTGGCTGTCATTTTGAGCTGACTGGTGTCCATTCTGAGTTGGCTGGTACCATTCTGGGTTGACTGGTGCCATTCTGAATTGACTGGTGCCATTATGAGTTGACTGGTGTCCTTCTGCCATGTCTCCCTGCTGAGCGCACACCATTCTTGGCCCCTGGGCTGATCCATCACAAGACCAAGAGCTCTGGCTGATTAATTCCTAGGACTGACATGTGCCTGAATCTTTGACAGCCTTTGTTTCCTTGTTCTGAACTCATAAGCAACCTGGTTGGAAGCTGACTTCCATCTAGTGAATTATTAAATTAATTCTTTAAGTAGATGGCAAGCTGAATGGTGACCAAGGCTGATGGCAACTTTTCTGCTCAGGCAAAAAAGGGGTGTGAGAAAAAATGATGTCACTTATTGTATCTTTTTTACCTCCTCGCAGAAGTCCTCTCCATTCTACCTTCTTCAGGCCTTACTTTCTTTCTTTCTTTTTTGTCAGACCTTACTTTCATCCATGTTAAAACATGCTTCTATTTCACAGTTCAATATCTTTGAAAATGGGGTGCATACTATAATTGATGGTATGCCATTGTTTAATCAGAGTATCTCTGACATTGGGATGCATGTTATAACTGATGACATGCCATTGTTTAATTGGAAGCATTTTTTTTTTCTTTCCTGGAGACACACAAAATAATGAATCATTTTACCACTGATTTTTCATTTTACAAATGACTCTATTAAGTATGCCATTTTAATTTTGTAAATGATGAAATAGACTCATGCATCAAAAAAGGGACTCAAACCCAGTCTTTGTGACTCCAAAATATGTCCTCTTTCTACTATATCACGTGTTATGGATTGAATTCATGTGCCAGTTCCTCAGAACGTGACCATCTGTGGAGACAGGGTTGTTGCAGAAATAATTAGCTGAGTTGGGATCGGGTCATACTGGAGTGGGGCAGGCTCTTGGTCCGATCTGACTGGTGTCTGTGTAACTGTGGGAAATCTGGACACAGACGTGCATGCCGGGGGAGCGCCATGTGCACCCGAAGGAAGAGCTGGCGGGGTGCCATCTCTTATTCCTCATGGGGAGCCAGTCAACACCAAGGATTGCCAGAAAATCACCAGGGATCAAGAGAGGGACCAGAAACGGGTTCTTCCCAGTGCCTTGGGAAAGACCTGGCCCTGCCGACCAAGGACCTCCAGCCTCCATAACTGGGGGAGGGGCCCAGGGTGCTCAGACGCAGGGGATATGAGACATAGAGGCCGTGAGACCCAGAGTCCTAGGAGACCCTGGCATTATGAGACCTAGGGGCTAGGAGAACCAGAGGCTATGGGACTCGGAGACTGCGAGACTCAGAGCCCGAGAAGATCCAGTGACTATGAGATCTGGGGGGTAAGGGACCCAGGGACTAGGAGACTCTCAGGGACGAGGAGACTCAGAGCCCCAGGAGTCCCGGAGCCCCAGGAGACCCAGGGACTATGAGATCCAGGGGCTAGGGCACCCAGAGACTAGGAGACTCAGGGATTAGGAGACTCAGAGCCCCAGGAGACCCAGGGGCTGTGAGATCCAGGCACTAAGAGATGCAGGGGCTACGAAACCCTGGCCCTAGGAGACCCAGGGTGCTCTGAGACCCATGTGTCAGCCCTTTGACGTCACAGGTTAAACATAAACACACACTCGTAAGGACATCCCCAGTGAGAACAAGTGCTGGCCAGGTCAGAACAGAGGATTGCTGTAAACAACCAGAGTGGGTAATCACGTGCGGCCTGGCCAGTCTCCCATCCGCGTTTATATCTAATGAGATCAAGTGGGACAGTCTGGGAACGTGCAGAGAAAGGATATGAGAGCAGAAAAGTCAGGCTGTTGAGGGAGCTTTCATGACAGTCTAGAATTAAAGGTCCTCGGAAAAGCTTACAGTGGAGAGGGGTGGGTGGCAAAATATTCCAGAGCCGCAAGAAAAAAAAGAATCAGGGGAGTCTTCTGAAAACCTGTTGTTGTTGGGGAAGGTGGAAGCAGGAGCAAAGAGAGCATGGAGAGAGTGGGCGTGTGATGAACAAATGTCAGAGAAACACGTGTCTGACTCCCTGAGCAGGAAGGAGGCCTGGCACACGCTCTTGGTTGTGTACCCAAACTGTGCTCTTGCAGAGGCTGAAGATGCCAGACACTCCCTTTCCTGGCTTCCCTTGCAGCCCTGTCCTGTCCAAAAAAGTTAGGAAGATAGCTGCTGGGGTCTCCTAGGGACATACATTTCCTTCTCTCATAGGAAGATGTGTGCAGGAGGGAGCATCTTTGCCTTCCGTCCCTTCCTTTGGACATTGTCTTGGTCAAGTAAGGATGTGATGCTTGAAGTTGAAGCCACCCTCTTGCAACCTTGAGGGGTGAGATGGTTCATGCCATACATTAACTTGACTGAGTCACAGGGTGCTCAGACATTTGATTAAATAATGTTGTGGATGAGATTAACATTTAACTCTGTGGACTAAGTAAAGCCAATGTCCTTGCCAGTGTGGGTGGTCCTTATCCAACTCAATAACGCCTGACTAGGACAGAAAGGGAGAATCCATTCTCCCTGCCTGTCTTCAATCAGGGACATTGGTCTTCCACTGTCTTTGGACTCACACACGGACTGGAACTTATACCATGGGCTCTTCTGCTTCTCAGGCCTTTGGACTTGGGCTGTAAGCACACCGTCAGCTCTCCTGGGTGTCCAGCTGCCAACTGCAGATCTTGGCACTTCTCAGCCTCCAGAATTGCGTGAACCAACTCCTTACCATAAATCTGAGTGTGCTTATTTACACGCATACTTACATGTCCATATATCTGTATGCACATTCACATGCATATGTGCATGTATCTATCTTCACCTCATTGAATAGGAGACTGCACATTCTCTTTATGTCTATGGAATATTTATATAAGTTGGCTTAATAATTAGCCACTAAGTAAATCTTAATAAAGGCTAAGCAGTGGAGAGATCTTATAGAACATATGTTCTGTACAAAAATCCAACAAAAATAGAAATAAAGAGTTAGAAAGTCACCCCAAATACTGTTCTTTTTGAAATTGAAAATCCTTAAATAATCCTTGTGTTAAAGAAGAAGTAAAAAGAGAAATTTCAAACAATCTAGTAAGCAATGGAAAAAACGCTTCTCATCAAAACCTATGGGACTCAGTGAAACTTCTACTCTCTGGAAAAAAATGTAGCCTTAAATGGCTTTACTACTCACAAATAAAGACTGAAAGTGTAGAAATGTAATATTCACCTTATGGAATGAGAAGAACAATTAAATAAATCAGAAGAAACTAGAAAGATAAACCAATAAAGACAAATGCCTACATCATCAGAAGACAAAAATATTAGAAAGGAAAAGTAAATTCAGGACGTGATTCTTTGAAAAACAAAATAAAGCAACCCAACACCTAGCAGTCTGATGAAAGAATGATCACAGAGGTAGGGAGATTAAAAGAACATTATATGCAAATTTTTCCCTAGAGGAAATAATTTTTTTAGCAAAATTACAAATTACTCAAACTTATCTTAGAAGAAGTAGAAAACTTGAATCGACCCACAACTGTCGGCAAGCCTGTGAAGGTGGTCAGATCCACCCCCGAAGAGGGCACTAGGCCCCAGTGGGTTCACAGCTGAGACTTATCTTACCTTTACAGAATAGATCATGATGTTACTTCAGCTGTTCCACGCCACAAAGAAAGCTAGACAGCCCACCAGTTAATTTCATGGCATAAGAGGAAACTTAATGCCGAAACCTAATAAAGGACAGTGGAAGAATGGAAAAAGACGCACCAGCCTCGATTAGGAAGAGAGATGTGAAAATCACAAGTAAAACACGCACAAAAATGACAGTGCACACCAGAATACGTTTTGATCAACCAGAATTCATTCCAGTGACGCAGCTAAGGGCCAGGAAATGTCACAATATAGTTAGTCACATCAACACATCATAAGCAGGGAAGCCATGAGACCATATCTACAGATGCTGAAACCAATACTAAGCAAAAGAGGAATGGCTGGGAGCCACTTAAAATACTTATGAGCAGATCAAATCTAAAAAGAATAATAAAACCATTTAAATGAAAATCAGTCATCAGACAAGGTTGTTCATTATTATGATTGTTTGGTATTGCCTGGAAGGTTGTTTGAAAGTATTATGACGAAAATGTAAAGACTGGCAGATACAGTGAAAAATATAGATAAAATGACTTTGTTTTTGCTAATTATATGATTTAGCATTTACAAAGAATGAAGACACTCAAATAATGTCCACCAGTATTAATAAAAGAATCTGAGAAGCTGTCTGAAAATACAGAAATTTTTTTAAAAGATATTGGCTTTTCTCTATATTAACAAAAAGTACCAAGAAATGGAAATAGTTCACTTACAACTAAAGATGTTTTCAAGTCTTGCAACTAAAGTGTTTTGTTTTCATTTTTAATTAAACTTTTCATTTTAATTATAGATCCACATTTGATTGTTAAGAAGCAATACAAAGAGATCTGGTGTGCCCTTTGTTTGAATTTCCCTAACAGTAACATCTGGCAAAACTGAGGTACAGTATTATCCAGGATGCTGTCCCTGATACAGGACATGTCCAGCCTTTGAGGATCCCTCCTGCCACCCTGCACCAGTCGTAGCCACTTCCCTCACACCTCTGTCTCCTTCCTAATGGCTGGTATCCACCGATCTGCTCTCTACTGCTATCATTTTGTCAGGCCAAGAGTGTCACTTGAATGGACTCACAGAGAGTGCAAGCTTTGGGATTGACTTTTCTTGCTCAGCGCAATTTTCTGGGACGCACCCAGGTTGCTATGTGTTACCAGTAACGTGTTCTCTGCATGGCTAAGTACAACTCCACGAGGTGGACGTATCACAGTTTGTTTAACCATTCACCTGGAGAAGAACATCTGCCTCCAGTTTTTGACAATGACAGATAAGCTGTTGTAGACATCTGTGCACAGGTTTTTGTGTGAGCATTCATCTTCATCTCTTTGGGTTCAATGCCCGGAAGCATAACTGCTGGGTCGTATGTTAGCTGCACACCCATTTTTAAAGAACTTTTCAAAAGTGGATGAACCATTTTACATTCCATTAGCAAAGCATGAGTGACCCAGTTTCTCTGCTGTGTCATTTTTTATTTCAACTGTTCTCATAGGTATGTAGTGGCATCTTGTTTTAATTTTCATTTTCAGAATGGTTCATGCTGTCAGCACCTTTTCATCTGCTTATTTGCCATCTTTATGTTCTGTCTGGTGAAGTATTTATTCTTCTCTTTTGCCCATTTTCTAATTGGATTATTTGTTTGCTGTTGAGTTTTGAAATTTTGAAATATATTCAAATGACTTAATCCTGTGTTGGATATGTGGTTTTACAAATACTTTCTCGTAGCCTGTAGCATGTCTTCCCACCCTCTTAAAAGTATCTTTTGCAGACCAAAGTTTTTAGTTTTGAGGAATTCCGACTTGTTATTGTTATTTGCTTTTATGGACTGTGCTGTTGGTGTCAAGTCTAAGAACTCTTTGCCGAACCCTAGATTCCCAACATTTTCTCCCAATTTTTTCAAAAAGTTTTTATAGTTTTATGTTTTATATGTAAGTCTGTGATTCATTTTGCATTAATTTTTTATAAGGTGTGAGACAGGTCAAAATTCATATATATATACATATATATACACATACATGTATATATATGTTTTTGTATGAATGTCCAACTGCTCCAGCACCATTGTTTGAACTGCTTTGGTGGCTTTGTCAAAAATCAGTTTGGCATATTCCTGTGGGTCTATTTCTGGGTTCTCAGTTTTGTTCCATTGGCCAATGTATGGGGGGGGGATTAAAAAAAAAACAACAACAACAGGGCTGGCCACAGTAGCTCATGCCTGTAATCCCAGCACTTTGGGAGGCAGAGGCAAGAGGATTGCCTGAGTCTGGGGGTTTGAGACCAGCCTGGACAACTTGGCGAGACTTCATCTCTACAGTAAATCACAAAATTTGCCAGGCATTGTGGCACACATACCTGTGATTCCAGCTACTTGGAAGGCTGAGGTGGAAGGATTGCCTGAGCCCAGCAGGTAGAGGCTGCGGTGGCCGTGAGTGTGCTACTGCACTCCGGCCTGGGTGACAGAGTGAGACTCTGACTCAAAAAAACAAAAACAAAAAATAAACACCAGAATTATTTTTTGGAGGGTGGGCCCCTTATAGCATTCCAGGAATCCATCAGCATTCATGCACCAGCTAGCATTGTGAGAGGCTACGTTTGGCTTCAGTGAATTTCCTTTGGAGATTCTTTCAATACGTTTGCCCATTTCATGATGGGTGACTTACGAGTGTACCTGCCTACACCATGCTGAATATTCAGCAGGTTTTGACCAAAAACAGCATGGCCCCCGTGCCCCGCCCTCCCTATTTCCCAACCTCACCATGAGCGACTTTTTTCTGTTTCCCCATTTGACGTGTCTTCAAGGGGAAATGTTTTGCTGATGTGGAAGCGGTGAAGAAAAAAACAGCAGAGGTACTAAAAGGCATCAAAATGGACAAGTTCAAAAACTGTTCTGAGCAGTGGAAAGCATGTCTCAGGTGTATTATGTCAAACGGAGAGTCCTTGAAGTTGACCCAAGTTTAAACATGTCAGAATAAATACACAATTTTTTATAAACAATATCTGTGTTTCAGGGGTTCCCTGCCAATGCTGCTGCATAATCTTGATTGTTGTAGACTGGTTTCTTCCACTCTAGTTTCTTTCTCAAAGTTGTTTTAGCCAGCCTAGTTATTTTGCTCTTTAGAACAATCTTCAAAGTCATATTGCTGCTATTTTGAGAGAAGTGGTGTTAAACCTGAATGTCAATTTGGGAATGACGGTTGTCTTCATTGTGTTGAATATTTTAATTCACATATATGGCATGTGTCTCCGTTTACTTAGATCTTCAACTTCTTTCATTCACTTTTATGTAGTTTTCAGCATGCAAGTCCCGTACATGTTTTGTTAGATTCACACCTGATAATTTAGGTTTTCTAAACCTTATGGTGGAAACATGATTGTACATCTTTATGGGATACAATGGGATATTTTGATAATATATACATCATGCAATAATCAAACCAGGGTGGTTAGCATATTTATCATTTTAAACATTTATTGTTTATTTGTGCTGAGCATATTAAAAGTCCTCTTGGCTGGGTGCAGTGGCTCAAGACTGTCATCCCAGCACTTTGGGAGGCCGAGGTGAGAGGATTGCCTGAGCCCACAGGCTTAAGACCAGCCCGGGCAACTTGGCGAGACCTCCTCTCTACAATAAATCAAAAAATTAGCCAGGCATGGTGGTGTGCACCTGCAGTTCTGGCTACTTGGAGGGCTGAGGTGGAAGAATCACCTGAGCCCAGCAGGTTGACGCTGGGGTGGCCGTGGGTGTGCCACAGCCCCCCAGCCTGGGCGACAGAGTGAGACTCTTAACTAAAAACAAAAAAGAGTCCTCTCCTCTAGCTACTTTGCAATATGTTGTTATCACCTGTGGTGGTTCAGCTGTGCAACAGAACGTCAGAGCGTATCCTTCTCTCTGTCACTTGCTGCGTGTTGGCCATTCTCTCCCACTGCCTCCCTTTCTCCCCCTCCCCTACCTCTGGTCACCGCGACTATACCTCGACCTCCATGAGAACACGACTTTAGCTTCCACGTGCGAATGAGATCATACAGTACCTGTCTTTCTGCACCTCGCTTCTTTCACTTAACATAATGTTCTCCAGGGTCTTCCAAGTGGTCACAGATGCCAGGATTTCATTATTCTTTGTGGCTGAATAATATTCCATTGTGAATACACATCACATTTTCTCCACTCCTCTGTTGATGGACATTTAGGCTGATTCCATATCTTGGCTGTTGTCAATAGTGCTGCAATCAACACAGGCATGCAGATATCTCTTTGATGTACTGATTTCCTTTCCTTTGGATATGTACCCAGTAGTGGGATTGTGGATCCATTTTTAATTTGAAACAAGCCTCCAAACTGTTTTCCATAATAGGTGTACTAACCAGCAGCGCATAAGGGTTTACTCTTCTGCATACCTCTGCTACCACTGGTTATCTTTTGATTTTTCAATAATAGAGTTCTAAGCGGAATGAGGAGATGTCTTATAGTTTTTATTTGCATTTTCCTGATGATGAGCAATGTCAAGCATTTTCTTCATACACCTGTTGGCCATTCGTTTGAGAAATGTCTCTTCAGGGCTTTTGCCCATTTTAAAAACCAGGTTATTTGTTGTTGTTGAGTTGTTTGAGTTCATTGTATACTTTGAACATAAACTTTTATCAGATACATGGTTTACAAATGTTCTCTCTCCGTCTGTAGGTTGTCTCTTTGCTTGGTTGATTGTTTCCTTTGCTGAGCAGAAGGTTTTAGTTTGATGTAATCCCATTTTTCTATGTTTTCCATTGTTGTCTGTGCTTTTGAGCTTTCATCCAAAAAAATTGTGTCTAGACTGCTGTCAAGGAGCTTTCCCCCTATGATTTCTTCTAGTAGTTTTGCAGTTTCAGGCCATAGATTTAAGTCTTTAATCTTGACTTGATTTTTGTGCATGATACGAAACTGGGTTTCTTTTTTCTTTTCTTTTCCTTTTTTTTGAGAAATTGTAAATTGCATTGCATTTTAAATTTTGGTGTCCACTTTTTTTCTCTTGGATATAGGGTCTGTTGCCCAGGATGGTCTCAAACTCCTGTGCTCATGTGATCCTCCCATCTCAGCCTCCTGAGTAGCTGAGACGACAAGCCCGTGCACCACGCCCAGCTGGTTTCCAGGTGTGAGTTGTTAGCATGCAGAAATGCAGCTGAGTTTCGTGACCTTGCTGAACTCGCTTATTAGTTCTAGAAATGTTTTGGAGGATTCCTTGGGATGTTTTGCGCAGACATCCACGTCACGTGCAAACAGGGGCGACTTCATTTCTTGCTTTCCTATCTATCTGCTTATTTCCTCTTCTTGTCTCATTGCCCCGGCTCGACGGTCCAGCACAGTGCTAAATACCAGAAGGGAGAGCAGATGACCTTGCTTAGTATCCCACTTTGGGGAAAGCAGTCAGTCCTTCACCATGACGCAGATTAGTTGTGAGATTTGCTCATGCTCTTGATCAAGTTGATTGCCTGAGTTTTTGTCGTGTCATGGCTGGGTATTAAACTGTGCCAAACACTTTCTTTGATTTCAGTATGATCATGTGATTTTTCTTCTTTAGTCTGTTCATACGACAAATTACGATATTATCGTGATGTGAGGGATTGATTGATTTTTGACTTTGAAGCCATCCTCATTCCCTGGAATAAACCCCACTTGGTGATGGCATACAATTTTTGTTA
The DNA here is from genome assembly GCA_963574415.1 of Tarsius wallacei. NCBI lineage: Eukaryota > Metazoa > Chordata > Mammalia > Primates > Tarsiidae > Tarsius > Tarsius wallacei. The sequence continues at coordinate 15,850 of CAUYQG010177494.1, forward strand.
TTTAATGCTAAATTCTATTTGCTAATGTTAAGAATTTTTGCATCAGCTGAGCGTGGTGGCTCACGCCTATAATCTCAATACTTTTGGAGGCTGAGGTGCGAGGATTGCCTGAGCCCATGGGTTCCAGACCAGCCCAGGTAACTTGGTGAGACCTCTTCTTTACAATAAATCAAAAAATTAGCTGGGCATGCCTGTAGTTGCAGCTACTTGGAAGGCTGAGGTGGAAGGATCCCCTGAGTCCAGCAGTTCAAGGCTGCAGTGGCCATGAGCCTGACACTGCCCTCCAGTCTGGGTGACAGAGTGAGACTCCAACGAAAAAAATAAGATGGCCAGGCCTGGTACATCAGCCTGCAATCCCAGCACTTTGGGAGGCCGAGGCAAGAGAATTGCCTGAGCCTGGGGGTTTGAGACCAGCCCGGGCAACTTGGTGAGACCTTGTCTCTACAGTGAATCACTAAAACTAGCCGGGCATGGTGGTATGCGTCTGTAGTTCCAGCTACTTGAAAGGCTGAGGCAGAAGAATCCCCTGAGCCCAGCAGGTGGCAGCTGCGGTGGCTGTGAACGTGCCCCTGCCCTCCAGCCGGGGTGACAAGAGTGAGACTCCAACTCAACAACAACAACGACAACAAAATACATTGAACTGAACGAAAATGAAAATGCAACATCAAACTTTGCAGCATGCCATTAAAGAAGTTCTGAATGGGAAATGCATACACCAAATGCATACACTAGAAACGTGGAGAAACTTCAACTCAATAACTTAAGGTCTTGTCTCAAGATCCTAGGGAAGTCAAAGCAAAGTAAGAGCAGAGCAAGAAGAAGGCGGCAATGATAAAGATAAGAGTAGAAATAGGCAATGATAAAGATAAGAGTAGAAATAAACACAATTAAAAGCAGAGAAAGTCCAGTGAGGCAAAGAACTGTTTCTTTGAAACTATTAATAAAACAGACAAACCCCAGAAAGAGTGACAAATACAAGAGAGAGAAGGCATAATTTATCAATATTAGGAATGAAACAGGGATGTCACTACTCATTCCGCAGACATCAAAAGGGTAATAAGGTGATAATGCAAACAATTTTACACACATAAGTGAAAAGTTTAGACAAAATGGTTACTTTCTCAAAAAACACAAACTGCAATAATTACCTCAAAATGAAATTGATAATTTGACTAGCTCTGTACCTATTAAGGATATTAAGTTTGTATTTTAAAACTCCCAAAAAGGAGAGCTCCAGTATCAGGTAGTTTCACCGGAAATTTGCCAAATGTCTAAAGCAGAAATAATCCCAATCTACACAATCTCTGCTAAAAGTAAAGAGGTAGGAACACTTCTCAATTCATTTTATAAAGCTTGTATAATTTTGATACCAAAGCCAGACCAAAAAAAGCTAAAAAAAATAAAAAATAAAAAATAAAAACAAAAATCAGACCAATATCTGACATGATATAGATGCAAAACTTCTTTTTTTTTTTGAGTCAGAGTCTTACTCCATCGCCCTGGCTGAAGTGCAGAAGCATGCTCACAGCCACCGCAGCCTCGACCTGCTGGGCTCAGGTGATCCTTCCACCTCAGCCTTCCAAGAAGCTAGAACTACCGGCAGGCTCCACCACACCTGGCTAATTTTTTGATTTATTGTAGAGATGAGGTCTGTGATCTTTCTGGTATTGATTTCTAGTTTGATTCGATTGTGGCTAGAAAACTCACTTGATATTATTTCAACTATTTTAAGTGTGTTGAAGTTTGCTTTGTAGACCAAGAAATGGCTTATTTTAACATATGCCCCATGGACATCCACAGCACTTGCCCTGAATGTCTATTTATTGGTTGGTGTAGAGTACAGTATGTCCATTGGATCCTGTTTCTTGGTGACGTTGTGGACTTCTGCATCCTTGCTGATTTTCTGTCTAGTTGTTCCAACGGTTGTTGGGAAAAGACTGTTGAAGTCTCCAGTTTCCTTTGTGGACTTTTGTGTCCCTTATCTCTTCTCTTTCTGATTTTGTTTATTGACACTTAAAGCACTTTTGTTTTATGCGTACCTATCATCTCATACTATTTCTCCCCTTCTTTTTGATAATTTTCTTTGCTGTGAAGTTTCCTTTATCTGATATTACCGTGGGCACATCTGCTTTTCTTTTTTGTTGTTGTTTTTTTTGAGTTGGAGTCTCACTCGGTCACCCAGACTGGAGTGCAGTGGCCGCTCCCGGCCACGCAGCCTTGACCTGCTGGGCTCCAGCGATGCTTCCACCTCAGCCTTCCAAGTAGCCAGAACCACAGGTACACGCCACCATGCCCGGCTAATTTTTTTGATTTATTGTAGAGATGAGGTTTCGTCTGCCCAGGGTCTCGAACCCGCGGCCTCAGGCAATCCACTCACCTCAGCCTCCCAAGGTGCGGGATTACAGGCTGAGCCACCGAGCCCGGCTGCTTCTCTTTTATTAATATTTGCATGATATCTCTTTTTTAATCCTCTTGCTTTTAACCAGTTGTCTTAGTCCATTTTCTGTTGTTATAACAAAACACCCACAGTCAGGCCATTTATGATCAACAGAAGTGTATTTAGTTCACAGTTCTGGGGGCTGCGAAGTCCAAGGCCACAGCACCAGCGTCTTGGAAGGGCCTTCCTGCTGTGACATGACATTGCAGGAGGCCTCGCATGGTGAGACAGAGCAATCACACCGAAGTCTCTCTTTCTCTTCTTGCAAAGCCACTAGCCCAATGATGGAGCCCCATCCTAATGACCCCACCTCATCCTAATGATCTCCCTAAGGCCCCAACTCTGATCAACATATGCATTTAGGGATTGAGTTTCCAGCATGTGGGATGTGGAACCATGGCACCCCCCTATGTTGTCATACTTGGAGGAAGTTTCTTAAAGACAGCATAAAATGGGGTTGCATTTACAAGCCCAGTTTGTCCATCTGTGTCTTTCAATTGGTATACATAAACCATTTACACTTGCTGTAATTATTGATTTGTCAGAATTTGAACCTGTCATTTTTTGCTTCTGATCATTCTCTGTTCTCTTTTTCCCGCCCTCCTGTGGGTTACTTAGAATTCCATTTTGATTTATGTGTCTTTTTTTAGTGCATCTCTTTGAATAGTATTTTTGGTGGTTGCTGTAGATATTATATATAAACATAGCTCATCACAATCCATTGGTATCATTATTTTACCAAACCAAGTAACATAAGAGAAACTTTATTTCCCTCTATGTCCCTTTGCCATATAATTTTTTCCTCAACTGTCAAACATAATATAGAATTAAAGATGAGAAGAGGCCGGGCTCAGTGGCTCAGCCTGTAATCCCACACTTTGGGAGGCTGAGGTGAGTGGATTGTCTGAGCTCGCAGGTTCGAGACCTGCCTGGGCAACTTGGCAAGACCTCATCTCTACAATAAATCAAAGACTAGCCAGGCATGGTAGCGCGTGCCTGTAGTTCCAGCTACTTGGAAGGCTGAGGCGGAAGGATCGCCGGAGCCCAGCAGGTCGAGGCTGCGGTGGCCGGGAGTGGCCACTGCACTCCAGTCTGGGCAACAGAGTGAGACTCCAACTCCAAAAAAAAAAAAAAGATGAGAAGAAATGTCTACTGTATTTTTTAATTTTTGCTTGCTGTACTATTTCTTCCTTCCTAATGCACCAAGTTTCTTTCTTCTACCATTTTCTTTCTACTTAAAGAACTCTCTCTAGCCATTCTTTTAGAGTAGTCTGCTGGTGACAAATTATCTTAGTTTTTCCTTATCTAAAAATGTCTTGATTCCCCCTTCATTCCCGAGGAATGTTTTCACCAGGTATAGGATTCTGAGCTAAGGATTCATCTCTTTCAGAACTCAAAAGATAGTATGCCACTTCCTTCTCTTTTCTGTCTTTTGATGAGAAATCTAAGGCCATTCAAATTGTTTTCTAGAAAAAGAGCCATTTTCTCCATCTGCTTCCAGGTTTTTTTCTTTTTCCTTAGTTTTCAGAAGATCAAGTGTGATGTAGCTTGGCATAGATTTTATGGCTTCATCCTGCGTGAAGTCCACTTACCTTCTTGAATCTGTGGGTTTGTGTCCTGCCAAATTTTAATGTCTTCTGCCATTATTCCTCAAATATTTTTTCAGTTCTGCCTTATTTCTTCTTGGACTATGGCAGCATGACTATTCCACTTATTTTTGTTATAATTCCCACAGCTTCCTGAAACATTATTGATTTTTTAATTTTATTTTTTATCTATTCACAAGATTGGGTAATTTTTATTGTTCTATCTTCCAATTTAGTGATTCTTTCCTCTGCCTCTTCCATTCTGCTGTTGACCCTATCCACTGAGCTTTTGATCCCATTTGTTCTACTTTTAGTTCTAAAATTTCTATTTGGTTCTTCTTTATATCTTCTATTTCTTTGCTGAAGCTTTCCTTTTTAAAAATTTGTTTTAAGTGTGCTTGTTATTGCTGTTTGAAGCATTTTAACAATGGCTGCTTTAAAATATTTGTCAGAAACCGGACTCGGTGGCTCAGCCTGTAATCCCGCGCCTTGGGAGGCTGAGGTGAGTGACCCGCCTGGGCAAGCGAGACCTCATCTCTACAATAAATAAAAAAAAAAAAAAATTAGCCAGGCATGGTAGTGTGCGCCTGTAGTTCCAGCTACTTGGAAGGCTGAGTGGAAGGATCGCCGGAGCCCAGCAGGTTGAGGCTGCGGTGGCCGGGAGCGGCCACTGCACTCCAGTCTGGGCGACAGAGTGAGACTCCAACTCAAACAAACAAACAAACAAACAAACAAAAATATTTGTCAGATAATTTTAACATCTCTATCATCTTGATGTCAGCATCCATCAATTATCTTTTCTCCTTTGGTTTGAGATCTTCCTGATTTGTGTATAGAAAGTGAAATCTGGACTTTTCTGCATCATGTTATGAGACTCTGGATCTTATTTAAATCTTGTGTTTTAGCCGTTCCCTTTTGTCTTCTAACACTCCTCTGGGAGGGAAAGCAGGGCGCTGCCTCATCACCGTTAGGTGGAGGAAGACGTCCAAATTCCCTCTGTGGTCTCCATTGACAGCCAAAGCCGGGGGCTCCTTATTATCGTTGGGGAGGGAGAGGAGTTCTGCCTCCTCACAGCCTCCGCTGACGTGATCATGGAGGGGCCTCATTACCACCGGGCAGTGGGTGAAGCCCCACCTTTGCACTAGACCTCCTTTAACACCAACCCGGGGGGGAAGGAAGGATGCCTTGTTCCCACTAGGTGAGGCTGAGAGACCACACGTACCACGTGGTCTTCAATTTCACCGCAGGCTGGAGCGCTTACACCAGCCAATGGAGATGAACTCTCCCTACTTAGCATTCTCTGACACCACCCTAGAGGGGGTGTTGCTGTAGTCCCTAGGAGGGTGATGTCTACACTGCCCACCTGACCATTGCTAGCCTAGGCAGGTGTAGGGTCACGATGTTTTTCTCTGGTGTTTGACTATGGCAGAGTGGCTACTGTCCAACATTTTTCTGTCTTGCTTGGCTGCTTTTTCTTGGTCCTTTGGGTAGGGAGAGCAAACTTAGTTCTGGCTTTTCTATCTGCACACTTTGGTGTTTCCAGGCTGTTGGCTTCTTTGGTCTGGGATATGTGAGGCAAAAAACAAAAGGAAGAATAGAGGGGACTCACCCCATGTCATCCTTGGGGTCTCAAGGTCCCTAGCTCGTCTGCTTTCTCTTTCTGACTTTTCTTATGCTCGTTTTATATTTAAAATCCAGGGTTTTTTCCTGTGCTGAGTGGGAGGAACAGGGAGGAATATGTCTATTCTGTCTTCCCAGGATGGGAAGTCCACTCTTGCAGCTAATTTTAACATGAAAGATACAATGTCTAAGTAAAGAAATGTATGTAATCAGCTGAAAGAACAAGATATGTACAAATCATACCCTGATTTGTCATGGTAAAATCTTATGTCGTGATATGAGCAGCGTTTTTTCAAAACTAGTATATGAATTTAGTGCCATTCCAAAAAGAATCTCAATTAGTTTTGGGGAAATTGACAAACTAATCATAACATATTTATAAAAGAAGAAATACCTGCATCTACCCCCAAAAATACATGAAAAGAAAATACCAGTGAGGAGAAATGTTCTTTTCCACATATTAGAGAATATTACAAACTAATTTCTGTCAAATAAACATGGTTTTGGTATAGAAATAAACAAAAAGATCCATGTACCAGAATAGAAATTTCAGAAAATGTTGCTAGTATTCATGAGAATTTATTCATGATAAAAATCAATTTTAGTGGAAAGAAACTAACTATGGAATAAATCTTCAATTGTTTTACAACTTAAGAAAAAAGTAAAATTAGATCCTGCCTTATTCCTTGTTAAAAAGCATGTATAGAGAGACTAAATTCTTAATTGTGATGAATAAGTAAAACAATAAAAATATTTCAAGAAGACCTCTGTAAGTACACTTGTATAAATTAAGGGAAAAGAAATCATTCTTAATGGAGTTCAGAAATATGGAGGTTTTTAAAAACAAACATATTTGGCTGTATCAAACAATAAAATATTTGTATGACAAAAAAACTCATAAAGAATGTCAGCATAAACACAGGCAAATTTGGAAAGAAAAACAATGTTTACCATATAATTCAAGAAGCAAGAAGCAATAACAATTTTGTAAATGTAATTCAGAGCTTACCTATCTAGTCTTTTCCCTAAATTCATAACACTGTGAAATAACATTCTAGCAAAATGTGGATCATGGGTGATGGTGGGCACTGGGTTTGTGGGAGGTCAATGGAGTACACTTTTTACAGTTACGTGTGGTTGAAAATTTTCATAACACAATATTATATGGTCAAAAAAGAGTTAATTGACAAATGATAGATTTAGAAGAAATTCAGGCACAAGACAATTCAGACAACGAGAAGTTAGTGCCAATAATGTCTAATAAAATGTCGCAAATTGTTAAGAGAAAGGCAAGCAACCCAGCAGAAAATTGGCTAAAGGACATAGTTAATTCACAAAAATAAAAATCCAAGCGGCCAATGCATTGTAGAACACTCAAACCTCTGGTGCTCAAGAACGCACAGAGTGAAATGGCCACAGATCTCAGTGGCTCTCCATCCGCCTGGTTAAAACTCAGATGAGTGATAGCATCTCCTCTGCTTGGGACAGTGCATCGAAGCTCATGCAGCATCCCTGGTGGGAACATGAGCTGTTGGCAATGTCTGTTTAAAAATTGTTAAAACTGCAAATGTTCCCTTCAGCCTGGTGATTCTGTACCTCAGAATTATCCTTTAGAAACAAAACCCCAGCATGTAAGGAGGTACAAACCAAGACACGGACGGCAGCTCTGGTTCTGTGCCAGCCAGGCTGGAGGCCCGAGGAGCACCCATGAGCAGACTGCTGATGGGAGAGCACGGCGGGAGAGTGGGTGGGCGAGCGCATAGGGGCACTGCAGCCCAACGAGACGCTGCACAGCCGTGTGGAAGAATGAATGAGGAGTATCAACGGACTTGCAGAGGTTTTCACAAGGTATTTTTATGTGAAAAAGCAAGACATAAGAAGTGACACGTGGTGTGTCCTCATCACGTCTATCGGTGACCCGTGTCCATGTTGGTGTCCGTGTCTGCATGAGATCACATGGGCAAGGAGAAAAACCAGAGAGCTTCTACTCCAAGCCGCTCACGTGTGCGTGAGAACAGATGTGGAAAGAGAGAGGAAGAAGAGGGCGGAACACAGCAGAAAGCACAAGGGGAGCAGCGCTGCTCTCTCAGAAGGCGGTGGCAAACCCACACTGACGCACTTACATAAATAAGGTGATGTGTGTGTGTGTGTGGCGCATTTGACAAAAGTTCAGAAGCTAAAAGATACCTTACGTCACCCGCCAAATATCGGCGTGCTGTCTCTCAGCAAGCCCCCTTAGTGTTGGAATAGATTCTCGGTCTTCGTATGAGGGTGATTTTAGTTAGTCAACATACACTGAGGGACCAGCAGCTGACCTGTGTTAGCCAGTGCACCTGCTCCATGCTGCCACAGGCCCTGGCTCCACACTGGGGGCACCAAGACCCCTCAATGAACTCTGGGGCAACACCAGACATTTTCTGGAAAAATACCGAGATGCTTGGTATTTGCTGGATGCCTTGCAAAATGCTGGCTGGAAGCAGTTTATATCTTCAATGCTAGGCCACTCTACTGCGTTCCTGTCCATGTCACCATATCTCTGAAACTAGACTTTGGTGGTCGCTCACATGGGGGCGGCAGGAGGTGAGGGTGGTGGGTCTCTGAGGCTTCCAGGGTGGGGAAGCTTTACTGCTAGTCATCAAAGAGCAAAATTCTTTCCCTGAGATGTTGTGTATCGCTGTTTTGAATGACTTGTTCAATTGCTTGGACCCAATTACCTAATAAATGGTAGTCAGGTATGTATTTATCTTAGAGACATTAGAAGAAAATAACAGAGCCACCAAACGTGCTGTGAGTGTCACCCACTCAGGATGACACAAGCTAAGCTGCCGGCTAAAGACAAGAGGCGGCCCAAACCTCCGTCCGGGAGGGGGCAGCGGCTGCAGCTGCCGTGAACACAGCTCCGTGGGCCTGGGACAGACCACGGCTTAACTGCATGGAACTCTCTCCTTGTGTGTAAACAAGCAAACAAAGCAACTAAGTTCTAAAGGTGCCGCCACCAACTTGATTTGTGTCTGCCCCAAGAAATTACTTGATGTTGCATCCGCTGCCTTGATGAGAACCCCCAAGGATGAGACAATGCAAAACAATTACAAATCAATTACCGCTCCACTGGGCTTTCAGAAGCCATAAATCAGAGAGTTGCTTGGCCAGGCGACACAGTAAGTGGGACAGTGTCTTAATGTTCAGAAGCCAGGCATCAGATCTCGTCAAGATTTGCACATTCTAGTGCTGGGGACTTCCTTTGTGTGTCTTGTAGTGGGACTTGTTAAATACAAAGACCACACGTCTACCTCATTATATGATCATTAAATAAATCACATTAGGCTTCATCTATTCCATCTCATTGGGCATTCATATTCTGGAGACGTCCAGGATTGCTAGGATTCTGAAGCAGTTTTTAGAGAGACTCTCCCGACAACTTCGAAATGCAAAACCTCCCTGGCACATGGAAGAGGCATCTTGACCGTGGGCTTCCCCAAAGCCCCATCTGCTGGGGAGAGAATGCCAAGGCACTTATCCAGGCCCTCCCAATCCAGTGGTTACCACCCACCAAGACTGCAGCCAAGGGTCGCACCAGCTGTTGTGCTTGGGTCTAATCAGAGTCTTGAAAGAGACAGTGGGTGACAAAATGATGAAAAGCTTTGGAGTTTAAAACACGAATCTCTCCTGCCAGACACAAGAAGTGTTGATAGAGCCTTGATGACAAGGCCCCAAATGTTGCCAAAGGCTAAAATATGAAATTAAAATGAGCAACCACATACTTCTCATGCTCAGCGCCCCTCTTCCGATGCTGAGAGAAGGCAGGTGTTCCTCAAGAACATTTGTCTTTCTGAGCTCAGGCTTCCATCTCACCTCATGGAGTCTACACCTCCGTCTCCACTGTGCCCACGAAGGAGCCCACTCAGGGAAGCTCTCTCCTCCAGAGCCAGAATCTGAGAGGACCAAGACAGGGCAGAGCTCCTGTTCCTTTGCCGCCCCCGGTCATTCCAAAGTGCCGCATGATCATTCTTCCATGCTCTGCTTAGGATGGGAAGATGAAATGCAGAAGCCAAAGGTCCGCCTCAACGGCCAGCTTCGGCCAGGAGAGGGCTTGAGGGCACGGCCCCAGTGGGGACAGCCAACCCTTGAGGGGCCCCACTTGGCACAGGCCACCAGAGACTGTTCTCAGGGGTTCAGCAATTCAATAACGAGGCCTGAGTGGGAGGCCCAGGGCTGGAAGCCTGACCCAGAGTCGAGCGGGTTGGGAGACCAGTGGGAATCCAGCCAGCCCTTGTCAGATGGGGCCAGAAAGTGGAAGGAACCACGCGAGGAAAAAGGACCAGGTCAGGATCAGATGTCGTAGTCTCAGCTTGGGCCACTGGGCCAACAGGCCACAGGGATACTAAAACGCCACCGAGATCGGCAGGACCCAGGGACCCCTGGGTGGTTCTGGACCTGCAGGCTGAAGCTGCCGCTTGCGTCTCAGGGCAGGTGCGATGTCCCCCAGCATGCTACCAAGGGAAGCCCTCACCAGAGTCCTCAATCTCAGGCCAGCCGAGTTCAAGGAGCATGTCACTAAAAGCCTAGGACTTCAAGATCGTGAACCTTCTTCTATTCTCCTATTTACTGTGGGGGAGCCAGGGTTACCAAAAGCCCGACTCTAGTTTATGATATGGAGGTCCCAGTGCTCATCTGCTGGTGGTGCCAGCTGTCCCTCCCCTGCCACTCAAGCAAGCAAAGGGACATGGCACTCTCGGCACAAGCAAGAAGGAAATTGGCTCAGATCCCAAAGAAGTCATCTTGTAAGAAAAAAGAGGGTGCTGGGGAAGAGAAACAGGAAACTACAGTCAAGTACTGATGACACGGCTTATTTATCAGGCTACGTCAACTGCTGTGCTATTGTTAGGATAATGAATAGAAAACTGCATAACTGCGTAAAGAAAGTTCGTTGGTTCTTTAAAACTTATCTCCAGGGAAGTTCTTAAAGGCATTGATGAGCATAAATGAGAAATGAGAAAATTTCAGCACCATTCCTCCTGCAAGTAAGCCGACAAGGCCGCTCACAAGCTATTCTAAAGACAGAGCTCTAATGTGCCCTAAGTGCTGTGGGGGCCAGAAGGCCATGTTTTGAAGTAAGCAGGCATCCCCCCACATGGGATCCACTCCAGAGAGCTTCGGCACTTCTGAAGTAGTGTTTCCTCCATACAGAGAAGGCACCCTGCCACTGTGACCCGCGCTGATGCCCACGTATCTCAGAATCCAGCTACAGTGATGATGCACTTTGTCAGAGTGCCAACAGAGTGGGTCTGACTTTTTTTGAAGAGTCAAAATTGGCCGGCCATATGCAGAAGAATAAAACCGGACCTCTATGTGTCACCAATGCAAAAATTGACTCCAGACGGATGACTTAAATGCAAGACCTAAAACTATAGAAATCCTGGGAGAAAACCTAGGAAAAACTCTTTCCGGCATCAGCCTAGGCAAAGAATTCATAATGAAGACCGCAAAGGCAAATGTGACAAAAACAAAAATAGACAAATGGGACTAAGTGAACTAAAGAGCTTCTGCACGGCAAAAGAAATAATCAACAGAGTGAACAGGAATGTACAGAATGGGAGAAAACACTTATGCCTCAAAGAACTGATATACAGAGTCTATAAGGAACTTAAACAACTCAACATGAAAAAAACAACCTCATGAATAAGTGGGCAAGAGACATGAATAGATGCTTCTCAAATGAAGACACACAAGCAGTCAACAAACATATTTTAAAATGCTCAACATCACTAATCATCAGAGAAACGCAAATTAACACCACAATGAGATATCGTCTTGCACCAGTCAGAATGGCCACTACTAGAAAGTCAAAGAACAACAGAAGCTGGCACAGTTGCAGAGAAAAGGGAATGCTCGCCCACGGCTGGTGGAATGTAAACTGGTTCAACCTCTATGGAAAACGGTTTGGAGGTTTCACAAAGAACCAAAAATAGAACTACCCTTCGATCCAGAAATCCCACTCCTAGGGGCATACCCAAAGGAAAAGAAATCATTATCTTAAAAAAAGATATCTGCACTTGTATGCTCATTGAAACACTATTCACAACGACAAAATCATGGAACCAGCCTAAGTGCCCACCAACAATTGACTAGATAAAGACAAGGTGGTGTATATACGCTGTGGAATACTACACAGCCATAAAAAAAGAAGGGAAACATGTCCTTTACAGCAACATAGGTGGAGCTAGAATCATCAGCCTTAAGTGAACTAACCCAGAAAACCACCCCCCACGTGTTCTCACTTATAAATGGGTCCTAAGTGGTCGTAAAGACGGAAATAGAAGACCCTGAGACACTGATATGGAAGGGGTCAGGCAGTGGGGTTGGTACTCAGAAGTAACCTGGTGGGCGCAATGCTCACCATCTGGGAGATGGGTCTCCAGCGCCCAGTCCCTGCCAGTACACACTACGCCTGTGTGCCAGCATGCACATGGACCCCCGAATCTAAAACAGTAGGGAGAAAGGAGCCGATTCCATCAATACTGAAACTGCCACCACAGCTGTCATTTAAGGACAGCTTTATTGAAATAAAATGCATGACTGGGAGGCCTGCCCGAGTTGTGAGTGGAGGAGTCAGTCTGAATTGTGAGAGGAAGGAGAACTGACATTTTTTGAGACTTGATTATATGTTTCTTTAACTTAATCTGCAGGGCGTCTAGCGAAGTGGGCATCCTTCCTGCCACTTTGCAGATGAAGAAAAAGAGGCTCAGGGAAGGTTTATAACTGACCTCAGATGTGTAACTATTGTGTTGCGGGTTTAGCATTTGAACCTGACCTCTTTCTTTAAAGTAATCTGTGTGTTGAAAATAAAAGGCTGTTGCTGGTTCCCATTTACTAATCAAAGCCGGTTCCCTTGTGATGTGTGTCCACACTTGGTGGTCATCTCAGCTTCAGAGGTGGCAGAAACCTTGGCCTTTTCCCCATTTTCTTCTCCCAAGTACCCCGAGTCACCCTCAAGGACAGGGTGCTTGTCCATTGACGTATTTCATGAGATGAAAGCAAAGATCTTGCTTTTGAGGACGACTTCAGCAGCAAAGCTTTGGAAGTTCTCATTTTCATCCCATAAGCAACCAGATACTTTGTTCCCAGGAGAGCTTGAATACGTGACCGCTTTTATTCTTGAAGGGCATTTTGGCAACGTCACCAAACAGCAGCCCTTCCTCACAAAGTGAGATGACCGATCCTGTCCATTCTCGTGTCTGGGTGGTGCCGGGGTCGGAGAGGTGGCGGGGCAGGTGGGGAAGGAGAGCTTGGCCCAGGCAGGAGAAGATTCAAGGAGACGGCTTCTTGGCGGCGGATTAAGAACTCCCTGTCTACCTTGAGACGACGCCCGGAGGAGTTCATTTTGAGTGGAATCTGAGCCTTCAGGCCGTGTGAGCACAGGACTACGCCGCCTGAGGCTTGGGCTAAGATGTACTGTTCCTCCCAAATGAAAAAGCAGTTGGGTCGAAGAAGACAGGGACAGAGGGAGAGCAGAAGAAACGGAACAGCTTCTGACACCGCCTTTCCTCACCCTCATTTTTTTCAAGAGATAGGGTCTCCCTCTCTCATCCAGGCTGGAGTGTGGTGGCACAGTCGTAGCTCACTGCGGCCTCAAACTCCTGGGCTCAAGCGATCCTCCCGCCTCAGCCTCCTGAGTAGCTGGGTACAGACACATGCCACCGTGCCCAGTTCACTTTTTAAACTTTTTGTGGAGATGGGGCTTTGCTACATAGCCCATGCTGGTCTCCAGCTCCTGGCCCCAAGTAAGCCTCCCACCTCAGCCTCCCGGCTGACTGCGACCACAGGCCCACACCGCCACTCCCTGCCCTGCTCCCGTTTTTAACCATGTTACCAAAGTCACAAAACACTTGAGAAAAAGGGAAGTCTGAAAATGAAAATGCATGAAAACGCTGGGCACCTCGCCTAGAACGACACATGGGTAGTCCAGGACAAACACTGGAGGTCACAGCAGCAGAGAGCCGCAGAAAGTCTGCGTCTGGGAACGCTTATCAGTCGGCGGGGCGTGGGAGGCGCTGGAGAACCACAGGCCACGGAACGTGTGGGCCACGCTCACTGACACCCAGCAGTCGACTCCTCAGGAGTCCGTGCTGGTGCCGCTTCTCACGTGCCTCTCATGGGACCCCAGGCTCGTCCACCCACAGGGATGGCCTGTGAGGACAGAGGTGCAGAAGCGGAGGTGGACATGGCAGCAGGCAGGATGTCGGACGGTTCTCAGAAAAGCCTCTCTCTCCAACCGAGAGGGGAGCCTTCACACCCACGCACACCCATGGGGAGGCCCCTCTGAGTGGGATGGACGTCTGGGTTGCTGTTTATGGCCAGTCCATCAGGGGCAGGTGACAGCACTCCAAGGAGGCCTCCCTGCTCGGGGGATAGGTAGTGACCCACCACGATGCTTGCTTTACTAAGAGTCTTTCTAGCAACTTTGCTGTTCACTTCAAAAAACAAATTCCCAGTTAAAAATTGCATGGCTGCTGCCCCTTCCTTCAAATCCTCACGCTGTCGTGAAGGCCACGTACCCCAGGCAAGGAAGCCATGGTGGACTAGAAGTCCCCGTCTTCTCTCTCCACAGGTCAGAATATTAAGGGGTCCTAAGAAGACAATGTCTGAATCTGTTTGATGACATTCCTGAAATCTATTTAAGTGCACCTGGTGGCCGCTCAAATTAAGAGCTACTACGCGTTTGCCAATGAGATCTTATACACCTGATCTCACCCAATCCTTATAAAAGCCCTAGAGTGAAGGTAGTTTTAGTCCCATTTTGCAGGTGCAGAATCTGAGGGTCATGGTGGCTGACTTACCCAGCGTTATACATTTGCTCATTCGTTCTTTCAATATCTATTTATGGCGTGCCTCCCAGGTGCCACACTTCATTCTCGATTCTGAAGGGACAACCGTGAATGTAATAGAAAAAGCCCTACATTCATAGGATTTATACCTGAATGGGAGATAAAGACAGCAAGCTAAATATTTCATGTAGAAGATGTGCTAAGTGATCATGTTATTATAGAAGAAAAGAAAGCAAAGACCGCGCATAGGACGCATCCAGTTTGCAACTTTATTTTATTTTTATTTTTTTTGAGTTGGAGTCTCACTCTGTCACCCAGACTGGAGTGCAGTGGCCGTTCCCACCCACCGCAGCCTCAACCTGCTGGGCTCCGGCTATCCTTCCGCCTCAGCCTTCCAAGTAGCTGGAACTACAGGCACGCGCTACCACGCCCGGCTAATTTTTTTGATTTATTGTAGAGATGAGGTCTTGCCAAGTTGCCCAGGCGGGTCTTGAACCCTCAGGCTCAGGCAATTCACTCACCTTGGCCTCCCAAAGCGCGGGATTACAGGCTGAGCCACCGAGCCTGGCAAAAGCTCGTTTTGTTTGGAAAAAGTGCTTCTGACAAAAAGGGCAGCTGCAAAACACGGAGACTTCTTCACCTGGTGGTCGCTCAGATTAAGAGCTACTACTTGTTTGCCCATGAGATTTTATACACCTGATCTCACCCAATCCTTATAAAAGCCCCACAGGCGCGTGCTACCACGCCCGGCTAGTTTTTGATTTATCGTAGAGATGAGGTCTCATCAAGTTGCCCAGGAGGGTCTTGAACCCGCAGGCTCAGGCAGTCCACTCACCTCGGCCTCCCAAAGTGCTGGGATTACAGGCTGAGCCACCGAGCCTGGCCAGTTTGCAACTTTAAATAGGACAGACAGGGAAGACCTTACCCAGACAGGCCGTGGGCGAAAGGGAACTCAAATTCCCCGGCGCGCTTCCCACTAAGGAAGGGATCTCGCTGCTACACCCTTAGCCTTGAATCTGCGTTTGGCGGAAATTATGCCACGGATCGTTGCCGGCCTGGCCACTTCGTGCTGGTCTCTTGGAGCTCTGAGCTGCCATACAAGGTGTTTCACTACTTTGTGGGTGCCACACTGTGAGAGACAGAGACACAGAGAGACCTAGCCCTGAGAGGCTGCTGTTTCTACCCTCAAGTCACTCCAGTCGAGGCCCAGACCTCGGGCCCAGAGGAGAGCTGCCCTCTCTGTTCTGTCTGATTCCCTGACCCACAGAATCATAAGCTGTAACAGTAATAAACCCGTGATATCTGAGGCCATTGGGGACCAAGGGACAGATCACCACAACAGAAGTGGCCCAGAGGGTGGGGGGCCAGGTGCTCTCAGAAAAGCACCCAGGCTGAGGAAGCAGCACTTCATGGCCCTGCGTGGGCCTGTGGGGTCAACCAGAGGCCGGCGGGTCAACCAGAGGCCGGCGGGGTGGGCGGCACAGGGGGGCAGCAGGGGATGGGCTGAAGCGAGAGCAGGCGGTGACTCCAGGCAACCTGGATCCCATGCAGACTGCCTGAGAACTTGGACTTCTGCTTCCAGCCAGACGGGGACACTGGAAGGTCCACGGGAGGGAGCGCCATGCAGTTACATACATTTAACTACCATGCTTCAAGCCGACACAAGGTCTCCACTACTGAGTCAAGGCAACGCATACACTGTCTTGATTTGATGTAAAGCCGTGCCGTGACCACATGCCAGAGCCCAGGCGAGGCCAAGAGCCACGCCCTGCAATGCCGAGCCGTGCCTGGTCAGGCCAGAGGCGGACAATTGTCTGCGACAGCTAACTTCCTCGCTAAGGGTCAAGGGCGCCTGGCCTTGTTTTGTTTTAACAGAGTCTCTTGTCAGTGAGTGTTTCAAGAAACCCGACCCCAGGCAGAGCTCTCCAGGCTACCCCGCCAACACTGACCTTGGCACGGAGCATTGCCGTGTGGTCTTGAAGAGAGGCCTCACAGTGTGACAGACATGCCTGTACACACGCTGGGACCAACTTTCTCTTCTAGTTTCTTTTTTTTTCTACGTATTGTTCATTATTCAATCTCAACATGAGTAGTTAAAGCAAGCAGCGTCTTGTTCGTCCTCAGTCAAACATCCAGGAAGGCTTGAGACCAGCCTGGGCAACATGGTGAGACCTCATCTCACAAAAAATTAGCTGGGCATGGTAGCACGTGCCTGTAGTTCCGGCTACTCGGAAGGCTGAGGCGGAAGGATCGCCGGAGCCCAGCAGGTCGAGGCTGTGGTGGCCGTGAGCATGCCGCTGCACTCCAGCCTGGGTGACAGAGTGAGACTCCAACTCAAAAGAAA
>CAUYQG010177498.1:51-15573 GCA_963574415.1 Tarsius wallacei
GTGGATATGTGTAGACACAGGCTTTGAGGTTGTTGTCTATGGGACGCTGGAGGCTTGGGGTTTATTGTGAGACAAAGAAAAGAATGTGGACCTCTATATTGTATGAGTGTGTGTGCATATGTTGTGTGTGTGTGTAAAGGCACACGGAACAGGGCAGCTAAGATTAATTGATTTTGAAGAGCCATATCGATTTTTTGGAAATCCCACATGGTTCAGGAGGTCAGGAGCTCCCTGCTGACATGGCCAGGAGAGATAGAGGGTGGGAGGATTTGGGTATGGAAGCCGTGATTGATCAGTAAGTCAAGAAAGCAGGACAGGTCCCATGGCTCATGCCCACAATCCCAGCACTTGGGGAGGCCAAGGCAGGAGGATCACTTGCACCTAGGAGTTCAAGACCAGCCTGGGCAACATAGTGAGACCTTGTCTCTAAAATAAAGAAATTTTTAAGAAAGAAAAGAAAAAGGAAAGAAAGCAGCCCTCCTGACAAAGGAGTACATGGAATTTTGAGAGGGTAGTTTGCTCCTTAGAACACGTGAAATAATTTTATGCTTTAATTCCTTGTCAAGTTCTTATAAAACACACAAGAGAGATGCAGAAATCACCCCATTATGAAGTTGAAGAATTGAAGACCCAAAAAGTCATCTTGACCCAGTCATTTCTGAGACTGAGGTGGGATTTGAGTCCAGAGCTTCTTGTGTCCAGGATAGAAAGAACTTTCCATCTGTCACCCCATCTGATGGGCTGTGGTGAGGGACTGGGGAAGCCTAGGGATGGTCAACTCTCAGCCTTGTGCGAGGGGGTGTGGGGGAAGGACTGGCAGGAAGGAGGGCCAGGGCCATTGTTATCCTTGCCTCCCGAGTGTCTTGGCATGCAGCATGGTGCAGGGTGAGGAGGGAGCCTGGGTGGTGGGGGGAGGGGGGAGCCTCTTCCTTACTGAGATGGCTCCCTGGCCTCCAGTGGACACCGGCCTTCTGGAATGCCTGACTGGGCCTCCTGGGTCAGGATCTGCAACTCCATCTTCTTCCCATAGACTTTGACCCACAGGGGCAAAACCAAACCAAACTCGGATGGATATACTCATTGGGAACCTATGTAGCCTGATTTTGTATTAGGAAGAACCGAACTTTTTCTAAGAAACAAATAGGAAAAGATGTCTTGAAGTTAATAGTGTGTCTTTAATGTGCACGTGTAAGGAAAAGACATCAGGGAACCGCTGTGGGCATTTACTTTTCACCACGGATAGTTACAGACACGTCGAGCAAAACAGATGTGTGACCAGAGAGAGACGCAGGTTTGGCATGGACCCCTGTGGGTGGGATGGCTAGGGCTTCTGTACCATACTCTAGGGAGTGTGCTGGGCTCTGGGGCATGGGGTGTGTTTCCTGCTATACAAGGAGGACCCCCCAAAACCCAGGTTACCTTTTGGAGGGTGAGCTGCTGGTAGTACAGGCTTCCCCCTAGGTAAGTGTTCCAGGAACCCATTGGCGTCAGTGGACCAGCTAGTGTAGTCGGGCAAGGCTGCGTTCAGCTTCTGTGAGTCTTTTTTGAGATTCTTTCAACATGTTTGCCCATTTCATGAGTGATTTACGAGTGCACCTGTCTACACTGCCCGGAGTGTTCAGCTGTTTTGGACCAAGAATGGCATGGCCCCTGTGCCCGACCCTCCCTCTTCACCAGATCTCACCTGGGCGACTTTTTTTGTTTCCCTCCATGAACAAGTCCTCAAAAGGAGACATTTTGCCAATGTGGAAGAGGTGAAACAACAAGCGGCAGAAGCATCAAAAGTCATCAAAATGAATAAGTTCAAAAATTGTTTTTAGCAGTGGAAAAAGTATCTTGATAGGCATATTGCATCCAACAGAGAACACTTTGAAGGCGACTGAAGTTTAAGCATATAAGGATAAATGCACAATTTTTTAATAGGTAGATTCCACATTTTGCCCGCCCCCGCCCCTATGTGTGAGTGGCCGGAGTTGGCACTTTTTCAGCAGGGAGGCAGGTGACAGTTCAGGAAGACATTTCATACCACATGGGCTTGTGCATGTCAGTCCAGCCTCAGTTTGTCCCTGAAACACTTCCTGAAAGGACCCCACAGTCCCCTCCCCTCCACCCGCATACCAATCTCTGTGGGGAAGTCGAGGCTTCTTGCCAGTGGAGCACACACACAAGGGGGCCCTTTGTAGAGAGCCATTTGGCATCAGGTCTCCAAATCTTCACAGCGGGAATGCTCCTGGACCCAGCAGCTAAGCTGTCAGGGGCTCATCTGAGGGAAAGAGACAGCAATCCAAGGCATGTGGACCCCACAGGTACCTGACCTTGATCATAGTTGGAGGAACCAAAATGTCCAATATGAGGAGTGTGGCCAACTGTCGGTGATAGCGCGTGGAGCTGTGTAGTTCCTCCCTCACTGTGTGGTTGATGGAAGGCCTTCTATGTGCCAGGTACAGGGTGGGACTGCAGCCAGGTGGCCATGCTGAGACCCATCCCCAGGTGCTTTCAGCCTCTGGGAGCCTTGTCCTCCAGGGACCTCGTGATGGGCTCAGATAAGAAGTGAGTTTCTGTCCTGGGCCTTAAATTAAGGACCTGCCTCTCACATGCATGATGACAGCCCAAGTGGAGGTGGGCTCAGCCTACCTGGAGCTCACCATGTTGTTGTTGAAACAGATTTCACACACTGTGAAGTGCATGCAAGCACAGTACTAAGGGTGTTCACAGTGTGGTCCATCTCTGTCGTAAAAATACAAAAACCCTGGAAGAGAGTTTGAATTGTCAGCAGAGGTCTAGAAGTTTGGGGAATGGGACTGTATACACACACATCCTCCCCGATTTATTTATTTATTTTCTATAGTTTCAAAGTTTTTCACAGTGGCCATTGTGATTTTTATAATTAAGCAAATAAAAAAAAGGCCTGACATGGTAGCTCACACCTGTCATCCCAGCGCTTTGGGAGGTAGAGGTGGGAGGATCACTTGAGCCCAAGAGTTGGAGACCAGCCTGGGCAACATAGCGAGACCTCATCTCTACAAAAAAAAAAAAAAATTAGCCCGGTGTGCTGGTGTGTGCCAATAGTCCCAGCTTCTCAGGAAACTGAGGCAGAATTGCCTGAGCCCAGGAGGTTGAGGCTGCAGTGAGTTGTGATTGTGTCATTGCACCCAGCCTTGGTGACAGAGTGAGACACTGATTCAAAATTTTAAAAAAGTGTGGGCTGGGTGTGATGGCTTATGACTGTATTCCCAATGCTGAGGCAGGAGGATCGCTTGAGGTCAGGATTCCTTAGCCAAGGAGTTGGAGACCAGCCTGGGCAACATAGCGAGACCTCATCTCCACAAAAAAATCAAAACGTTAGACAGGTGTGGTGGTGTGTACCTGTAGTCCCAGTTATACCAGAGGCTGAGGTGGGAAGATCACCTGAGCCCAGGAGGTTGAGGTTGTGGTGACCGTGATTGTGCCTGGGTGACAGAGTGAGACCCTGACTCAAAAAAATAGATTAAAGGCCAGGCTTGGTGGCTCAGCCTGTAATCTCAGCACTTTGGGAACCCGAGGCGAGTGGATTGCCTGGGCCTGCGGGTTCGAGTCCAGCCCGGCCAACTTGGCGAGACCTCGTCTCTACAATAAATCAAAAATTAACAGGGCATGATAGCCCATGCCTGTAGTTCTGGCTACTTGGAAAGCTGAGGCTGAGGTGGAAGGATCGCCTGAGCCCAGCAGGTTAACGCTGGGGTGGCCATGAGTGTGCCACTGTACTCCAGCCTGGGCGACGGAGTGAGACTCTAACTCAAAAATAAATAAAATAAATAAATTAATTTAAAAAGTGACTTTTAAGAAGGAGAGGAAGAGAAGTCAGCAGACCTGGGTCTAGCCCAATTCTTCCTTACACTTGTGGCGAGACCTCAAATGAGTCAAGACCACCCTGAGCCTCCTTCTAGCAGAGGGGTAGAGAGCTCAGGGCCTCCAGCTCTGGGCTCTTTGATCTCAAGCTTCGGTCTCCTTTGAGGACCGGGGCTTCCCTGGGAGGAGGGACAACGGCCAGACTGCTATGTCGAAACCTGTCCCTGGGTGCTTTTGGCCTCCAGGGGCCTAGTCCTCCAGGGACCCCGTGATGTGCTCAGATGAGAACTGAATTTCTGTCCTGAGCTGTGATCATTAAATTAAGGATGTGCCCAGCACCCAGCAAATAAAAACAAGTCGGGATTGGTTTACCAGGCCTAACCTAGCCAGTTCTCATGGCCACCCGGACAACAGCCGCTTCACTGAGCCCACCCAGAAGCCAGCTGTATTGTGCGGACATTACAAATGTCCACTGCCCATGGTGCCCCCTGAAGTGGGTGTGTTTTCATGTTCCTGGAGGGGAGCTTGAGCCCGGAAGTCAGGCATACCTGAGGAGGTCATGCAGGGAGGAGAGGCTGGAATTCACACCCTAGTCTATCTGCTCTGAAGCAATCTTTTTTTTTTTTCCTTTTTGATAGAGAGAGGGTCTCACTCTGTTGTCCAGGCTGGTCTTAAACTTCTGGCCTCAAGTGATCCTCCTGTCTCAGCCTCCTGAAGACTTCAGGTGCATTCCACCACACCTAGACAATTTATTTATGTATCGATTATAGTGATGAGGTCTCCCTATGTAGACCAGGCTGGTCTTGAACTCCTAACCTCAAGCGATCCTTCTGTCTCAGCCTCCTGAATACTAAAGGGACACTCTGCTGTACCTGGCTTATTTATTTATTTATTTATTTACTGCAGAGATGAGGTCTTGCTATGTAGCCCAGTCTGGTCTTGAACTCCTGGCAGCAAGTGATCCTCCTGTCTCAGCCCCGTGAATACTACAGGGGCACACTAACATGCCCAACTCATTTATACGCAGAGAAGCAGCCACCTTCGTGTGCACTGTGAATAGCCTTCTTTCCTGCCTGTGATTTGAACTCAAAGGCCAGTTGTTGCACCCGATAAATCTGTGTCTCTTGGAAGAGTGGTTGCTTGTGCTAAGACCCAACACCTGCTGTGTGACTCTTTTTCTTGAAATATTATTTCACTTGCTGGGCCCCAGTTTTTCTTATTTAACAGGTCATAAGACATGTAAGAGGCACCAGAGATACACAGGAAAATGGAAGTTAAAATGAAGTTTAGGCCAGTGACTCACACCTGTCATCCCAGCACTTTGGGAGGCCAAGGCAAGAGGACTGCTTGAGTCCAGGGGTTCGACACCAGCCTGGGCCACATAACAAGACCTCATCTCTACAATAAATAAAAAAATTAGCCAGGTGTGGTGGTTCGCCTGTCATTCCAGCTACCCAGAAGGCTGAGGCAAGAGGACTGCCTGAGCCCAGCATGTCAAGGCTGCGGTGAGCCATGATCGTGCCACTGCACTCCAGCCAGGGCGACAGAGTGAGACCCCGACTCAAAGACAAAAAAGAAGATTAAAGAATTCTTTTGTTTCCAGACACTGGGGACTCCTAAGAGGAGGGGACGGGGGAAGGGTTGAAAAGCTCTTTCTTGGGCACCATGCTCACTGTTTGGGTGATGGTCCAATGGAAGCTGAGTCTCACCATCATGCACTGTGCCCACGTGGCAAACCTGCACATGGACCCCTGAATCTAAAATTTAAAAAAAAAAAGAAAGTTTTTTTCTCCATCAGAAGAAGGTCCCAGTATGACAGTTGCTGTTTCCTGTGTTTCGATTCTGATTCCTCTATACTTCAGGTTCTCCTGATTCATCTTAAATGGTATGGCCACATTCATCTTTTTTTTTTTTTTTTTGAGTTTGGGGTCTCACTCTGTCACCCAGGCTGGAATACAGTGGCATGATCATGGCTCACCGTAGGCTCAACCTCTTGGGCTCAGGTGATCCTCCCATCTCAGCCTCCCAAGTAACTGGGACTACAGGTCTGTGCTACCATGCCTGGCTAATTTTTTGAAAACTTTTTGTGGAGACAAGTTCTCAGTACGTTGCTAGGCCGGTCTCAAACTCCTGGGCTCAAGCAGTCCTCCTGACTCGACCTCCCAAAGTGCTGGGATGACAGTCATGAATCACCATGCCCGGTCAGTAAACGTTATTCATGAAAACAGGCTGTGGGCTGGATTCAGATGATGGACAGGCATGTGCTGACTCCCGCCCTAGGGGGCCCTCCTCTCTGTCCCTGATCTGTTGGGTTGGGAAGGGAAGTTGAGTGTGTGGCTGTGGCCACCTTCAGTTGGAACACCGAGCAGGCCCTTGGTGGGGAGCAGGCTCGTGGGAAATGGTGTCCCTGGGCGGAAGGTTGGACCACGTAGGATAAAACAGGGAACTTGGGGATCTTCAGTCAAAGCAGCCAGTTGCCCCGGGAATGTGGGTCACAGTCACGGGGAGCCGTATTGGGCAGACACTGCATAGAAACCCAGGAATCCATCGCTTCCCAAACCCGTCAGCCTTGGATGAAGATTTCCAAGGCTTAGTGGCTGCTGGGCAGACTATGCCTATTTATTTGTTTTATTTTTTGAGTTGAGGGCAGTTGCCTGATCATGGGTCACTGCAGCCTCTACCTCTTGGGCTCAGGCAATCCTCTCGCCTCAGCCTCCCAAAGTGCTGGGATTAGAAGCATGACCCATCATCGCGCCTGGCCCATTTCACCATTTTTAACAGAAGACGAATGGTACCCAAAACAGCAGGTCCAGTTCCCAGCAGGGAGGACAGGGCACAGAGGTCCCAGGTCACTAGGTAGGAGGCCTGCGAGGAGGCTTGGGGCATGGAGTTGGAACGGAGCACTGTGCAGATGCAGCTGTTGGGGATCTGAATAGAGGGCTGGGGAGGGAAGGGCCCAGCTGGCTGGGAGGGTGCAGAGGCTGCCGGGATGAAGTTTTCTCAGAGGCTGGGCCAGGCCTGGGAAGGGCAGGCTGGGGAGGCAGGGGAACCTCAGCCACATCCTCACACTCAGTCATGGCCTTCCTCGCAGGTATTTGGACCAGCACAGATAGAACACCCCGATCTTTGGCATTTTAGAACTGCTCATAAACTCAGCCCCAGTACCAGCGTCACCTCTCCATCAGCACCAGGGCAGGACTGGGTACTTGGGTGTCAAGGCAACATAGTGTCCTCAAGAGGTGGGACCAGGCGGCTTCAGGTCAAGCTCTGAGTTCTGGGGAGTCACGCTGGCCTCAGGTTCTGGATGGAGCTTTCCCTGCAGTTAATCTCCACCTGTGTACCCTGCATTCATCAGTCAGACACTCTGTGACCAGGCCTCGCGCACACAGCAAGTCAGACTTGGAAAATGTTCCATGTATACATAGAACTTGATACTTTTCTCCCAAATCTTTTATTTCTATTTTTTTCTTTAAGAGATGAGGTCTTACTATGCTGCCCAGGCTGGTCTTAAACTCCTGGGCTCAAGCAGTCCTCCTGCCTCAACCTCCCAAAGTGCTGGGATGACAGGTGTGAGTTACCATGCCTGGCCCCCAGATCTTTTTATTCCTATCAACTATAGCTCAAAATATGTTTTTTTCTTTTAATTATCTTTTTTTATGTTAAAGGCTTTACAATGGGGGAAGCATGCATGGACGTGATGTCAAGAAACTAGATCCTGGCTGGACATGGTGGCCTCGACACCTGTCATCTTAGCGCTTTGGGAGACCAAGGTGGGAGGATCACTTGAGCCCAGGAGTTCAAGACCAAACCTGGGCAACATAGCAAGTCCTTGTCTCTATAAGATAGAAATGAAAAATTAACTGAGCATGGTGTTGTATGCCTGTAGTCCCAGTGACTAGGAAGGGAGGGAGAATTGTTTGTACCCAGGAGTTCGAGACCAGTCTGAGCAATATAGTGAGACCCTGTCTATACCATAAAAAATAAAAAAAATAACCTAACTGTTTTTGTAATGAATATGCAAAGCTTCTCTGGCCTATAAAGCTAGGGATGTAATTAGTAAATCACCAGCTCTGTGGAGAGGTTCAGTCAGGGCCAACATGTTCGTCACTTTCCTCCTGTCCATGAGCCGTGGATTTTGATCAGGAGGCAGGAGTGATGGTGGATGTGGAGCGGAGCCCAGAGCTGGGTGTGATGCCTGCCGGCCTGGGGGTGTATCTTCTGCAGCCGATACAGTGCAGTGGTTCACTGGGAGTAGATCCAGGCAGGTCTGGGCGGGGCAGGCTTTCATCCCAGTGACCATTGGAGGCTTGGCTGTTGAGCCGGGATCATAGGAGACAGTGAGAGCTTTAATTTGGATCCAGAGGGAGCTGGTGTTGGCAGAAGGCAGAACTCTAGATGGCACCGGAACCAGGTCCCTTGTGGAGCTGACGGTGTCCCAGAGCGAAACCACATGCCTCCATCTTCTCCTTCATCTCCTTTTTTTGTTTGTTTTTTTGAGTGAGGATCTCACTCTGTAGTTCCTAGGCTCAGATGATTCTTCGACCTAGGCCCCCTGAGTACTACTACAGGCCTGTGCCACCATGGCTGATTTTTAAATGTTTTGCAGAGATGTGATCTCGCTGTGTTGCCCAGTCTGGTCTCAAACTGGCCTCAGCTGTCCTCCTGCCTCAACCTCCCAAAGTGCTGGTATTACAGGCACAAGCCACCACACCCAGTCTTCATCCACTTTTTATGGAGCCTTGGGCTCGTTTGAGGTGAGATTCTAGGTGACACAGGATAGTTTTCAAGGAAGCATCTAGGGTGGTTTGTGAGAGAATGAACGCTTTGGCTGTAGTGCCAGAGTTGATTTGGGGATGCCGTGGGTGTGAAGGCAATCTGTGTGCGGGAGGTGGCGGTGACCCAAGGCAGCTCTCAGCGTTTGGACAAATATGTCGCCCCTTTGAGGGCCTATGAGGACTTGGGCCACATTTGTGAGAGCATTCTACCCTCTGGTCTAGGGCATATGAGGAAGGACTCATCTGATGAGCAGAATGGTCAGTGTATACAGCCGGTGCCAAAAAAACTGCATATACATTTTAAGATGTTATCTATATATGACTTACTGAAATTGAATTGAATGACGGTAGCCATGCGTAGTATGACGTTCGCACAACTGTGCTTCCGTCACTTTCTTTGACTGTCCTGCCTGTTGCGTGGTGACACCAGCATTCATTTGATGAACATTTTTTGAGACAATCTCATACTTAAAATGTGTCTACATGTTTTTGGCACTTCTGGTATTTATTGTCGTTGGCTGATTTTTGGATATATTTCCGGAACTGGCCGGGGTTGATTTGGGCCTTTGTCACATTCTTTGTGTTGCTGTTGGAAGACCGTTCTGGTGTGGTGGTCAGTGGTGTTTCCAAACTGGCAGATGATAGCCATCCGGCTGTGAGTTCCAGTAACCGGCAAGTCTAAGAAGGGTGTCCAGGCAGATTCTGGGCTTTGGATGCATGAACTTGAAGTGACACTGGCATGTCTTTGTCTTCATGGTGGCGGGCTACTGAGAGAAGGTTTATTTGGTGAGTGGGAGAAGCATTAAGGTGGGGACCGGAGAGAGAGTGAACTGTTCTGTGAGTTTCCATACAGACGCCTTCATAGCTAGTTCCTTCTGAGGATTTGGACAGGATGCGAGGAAGGACTTGGAGTATGAGGCCTGTGCCCTGGAACTCTCACCGTCATGAACCCTTAGAAAAAGGCTCTGTGACTGGGCATGGTGGTCCATGCCTGCAATCCCAGTCGAAGAGGGAGGATCCCCTGGAGGCCAGCCTGGGCAACGGAGTGAGACCCTATCTCAAAACAAAAACAAACACAAATATGCATTTTAAGATTCAGATAAGAGCACAGTTCTGGCGTGTGATCACTGCCCTAATATTTTGGTATTTTGTACACATATGTGTCCTTCCATGTAATAAATGTGTCCATTTCCACGTGAGTATCAGAAACTAACTGTGAAAGGAGAGAGGGTGTGTGTGCTCAGTGGCCTGTTTAAGAAATGCCATGCAGAACCCAAACCAAACAAATGCAAAGAAAAGCAGCCTGGGAGGCAGATCACCAGCAGCAAATGATGTTCTGTGATCATGGAAGTTACATCTGGCAAGATCGAGAGACCACTTGGCACACTGGCCAAGGGGCTGGGCTTGGCGTCTTGACTTCCCACCTCACACCTCGGAGTGACCTCTCTGAGCCTCACCGTCCTCATCTGTAAATGAGAACGCAGCCCCTGCCTCCTGAGGGCAGTGGAAGGGGGAGTTAAACAATGGGGGACACTCTTGGTGCAGTGCCTGGTCGCAGGGGCACCGAGGGCTTCTGCTATTGTGGGCGTTGGTCGTTCTCAGGATCGCAGGCATTGGGTACCTGCTGCCCGTTGTTTTGACTGCTGTTTGTGAGGGTCCTTGAATGTCCTCAGACAACAAGGACATCACCACTGGGTCTCCTTAGGAAGATCAGGAGCGTGGGGGTGGTGTCAGGATGGTCTCTGGACACACCAGATTCCCCACTAGCAGGGAGAGCTGACCTCTGTCTGCCAGATCCACTGCTAGGAAAGACGGGCTGCATGGCTCCATTTCAAAGTGATATTTTGTCCACACCTTGCACAGGGAGGAGGCAGGAGTCTAGTTGGTGGAGGCAGCAGAGCAGCTGTGACTTCAGGGCAACACCATTGCTGACTCTTCCATGTCTTTGGTTGGAGTTGGTTTTTACATCACATATTATTGGATTAAAAAAAATAAAACTGCCGGGTGTGGTGGCTCACGCCTGTGATCCCAGCACTTTGGGAAGCAGAGGCTAGAGGATTGCCTGAGCCCAGAGGTTTGAGACCAGCCTGGGTAGCTTGGCAAGACCTCATCTCTGCAATTAAAAAAAAAAAAAATTAGCTGGGCGAGATGGCACACGCTTGTAGTCCCAGCTACTAGAGAGGCTGAGGTGGGAGGATTGCCTGAGCCCTGCATGTCAAGGCTGCGGTGGCCATGAGTGTGCCACTGCACTCCAGCCTGGGTGATAGAGTGAGACTCTGACTCAATACATAAATAAAAAACTAACAAATCAACCAACCAAACAACACTATGCACCTGCGGGAAAATCTCTGTACCTCCCACCCAGTTTTGTGAACTAAAACTGCTGTAAAACAAAAACATCGAAACAAAAACAACGGAAAGAACTCTCGCACAGAGAACTGTGAGTGGCTTTGGTCAGTTGCAGTGGTAAGTAAGCCCAGCACTTTGGGAGGCTGAGGCAGGAAGATGACTTGAGGTCTGTAGTTTAAGACCAGCCTGAGCAGCATACAGCAGCAGAGAGACTCTGTCTCTAAACAAACAAATGAACAAAAAAGGTTCTTACTAGATACAAAAACCATAGATTAAAAGAGTCCTGAATGCATGGATCCCAGCCACGTGCCATCAGTAGGGGGCAAGGCGCTTTCCTATAAATAGGTCAGGGCTCCTCTTTCTCTACTTAAAAAAAAAATTGCTTTGCATTGCAGACAACAGAAATGGCTGGACAGGCCTTTAGTTCATGTGCAAGAAACTGAAAACAGTGTGAAAGGTTTTCCTTAAATGGAGCCGAGTTTGTCCCGTCTCGGGTTTCCTCTGAGGCCGGGTCTTCCTTTGCATCCACGCGTGTTTCTCATGCCTTTGTGAGATCCCAGCCTGAGACCTTCACTCCCCCTGGTCCCGAGGGTGGCAGGGCACAGTTCAGCTTCAGCGTCCCCACTTTTGCTTCTGGCTGGGCACAGCCTCCACCGGGTGGTATTTGAATGTGAGTGTATTCTGCGGTTCCTTTTCAAAGTATTCAAAGCAGCTTAAAGATACATAGTGTTCAGCGAGCTGACCAAGAGCTCTAAGTGCTTATTTGGGGGCTATTTTTAAAAATAACTATTAAACGGGTTTGAAATGGCTTCAGTCTTATGATGTCTTGGAAACAGATACTAAGATTTTTTTTTAAGGGTTGAAAGCCATGGGACTCCTTATCCGCCCAATCAGATGCTTTCAACAGTCATGTTAGTGACAAACAGCACAGTTTATAAAAACAGAAGAGCCAAAACTCTTTATTTATTATTAAACAGGAAACTGAAAGCCGTCTGCAGCAGTGTGGTGGGTTTTCAGCAAACCTGCTGCTGTGTCTCTCTGGGCTGGAAAAGCCCAAATGAAACATTTCTTCTTTTATTGGCTTAAGATGGTGATTCTTAGGGCAAATCTTAACCCAAACATAACTGCTGGGAACAGGTTCTGTGGTGGAAGGGTCTGAAGCATGCATTTCCACTAGAACCAAAGAAAATCTGGAAGCAAATTGAAAACCTCTAAAAGAGCAGAAAATGCTTTGCACTCTGAGTTTTGCTTTTGAGCAGTGCTGCCTGTCACTCATCCAGCATGTGCAGATGAATATTCTTGTTGAAGACCTGGGCTTCATTTTAAGGTCAGCCTTCAATTTCGAGAGAATATAATTTGCTGCTATTTTTAGGACATCATGATTGCTCGTAATAACTAATGGAAAAAATTCAACAGAGAAATAAATGTGTAACAGCTGTGTCTGCTTAAACTTGATTAAAGGCAGGGGGAGAAAAAAGTAAACAGGGGGACCGTGACAATAGACGCGAGAGAGACGAGTGTCCCTCTCATTGTGAAAACTTCTACAGACATCGTTGCTGCACTCGGGAAGTCCAGCGATGCCTGTGTTTAAAGTTTACTTGACTGTTTGTCTTGAGTGGGATCCGTGTTGTAGTGAATAATTTATAGCCAGCATGAATGAGCTCATTAGTCACCTTTTCAGACTTTAAATGAGTTTCGTGGCTGTCATTACGGGGCCTTCTGTTCAGCCGCCGCTGAGCAGAATGACGGTTTGGCAGTTGCTGGCGGGGCCGCCTGTTCCCCTTCAGGCCTGTGTTGGCTTTTGTATTTCGTTCAATCCTTCTCTCGCTCACCCTGCGCTGGGCCAGGACCGGCCCCACTTCAGATGCCTTCTGCACCCCTGAGTTTCAATGAGACTTTTTGGGGGATTAAAAAAAAAAACAACTTTCAGGCCCCGTGCTGTGGCTCATGCCTTTGATCCCAGGACTTTGGGAGGGTGAGGTGGGAGAATCCCTTGAGCTCAGGAGTTCAAGACCAGTCTAAGCAATACAGAAAGACCCAATTTTTACAAAAAAATTTTATAATTATCTGGGCGTGGTGGTGTATGCCTATAGTCCCAGCTGCTTGGGAAGCTGAGGCAAGAGGTTGGCTTTAGCCCAGGGGGTGCACTCCAGCCTAGGTGACAGAGTGAGACCCTGTCTCTATTTAAAAAAAAAAAATCTTTCAGTTGTGTCTGCCAGAGAATGAGGTTGGTGCTTCTGGGTTTTGCTGTCTTTGGGCTTGGCTTGATAATCAAGTTATCTGGGGAGCTGTGGGGAGGCCGCGCCGGGTTCTCACATGGTGGGAGGCATTCGAGGCCCAGATGTCGCTGGAGTTTGGAGGGAGAAGGATGCTTCCAGGCCGTCATATTGTTTCAGTTGTGAACATCAGCATGATGTGGATGAGGAAACTATCAGAGCAAATAGCTGGGCCTGATCTCCAGGGCTGAAGAAAACCACATTGTTCCCGTGAAGGGGCTGACAAGATGACCCTCCGAGGTCCATCATCTCTCCATCTCCCGGATCCAAAGCATTAAGAGAAAGCAAACTGTCGTAGCAGCCTCCTCCCGAGGCCCCTGTAGGCCCACCTGGGAGGCTGGCATGTGGGG
The DNA here is from genome assembly GCA_963574415.1 of Tarsius wallacei. NCBI lineage: Eukaryota > Metazoa > Chordata > Mammalia > Primates > Tarsiidae > Tarsius > Tarsius wallacei. The sequence goes on from CAUYQG010177498.1 coordinate 13,630, forward strand.
AGGCCACACCAGGGTGTGTGCCAGCAGCAGGTAGGATTTCTTCCCAACAGATGTCGTGAAGTTCCTCTTTTTGAACCTGGCTGCGGCAGCCTCCCAGAGTGCTGACATGCCCTCCCTGGGCCTGGACTCCGCCCGTGGCCTCACAGGCACGTGGATACTTGGCCGGGATGGCTCAGTCGGCCTTTCTCCCATGCTCTGAGGTCCCTCTGACGTCACTGTGAGCAACAGGCATGGGCGACTGCAGCCCCCACGTGGGTGGGACCCCCTTCTGGGATCCGTATTGTTAGACGGCTGGCCCGGCCTGTGAGAGGCATCAGAAAGACGTTAAGTCTTCCTCTGGAAGAAATGCCAACTTCAAAAGAATGCTGGTTGTTTGGGGCCAAATCATTGAAACCAGCCAGAGACACATGTCCTTGAGTACAGAGAAACCAGGTGCCACTGGGGCACCCACAGACAGAACTCGGCTTCATCCTTCTGCCCCCACGCCTTGTGGGACCCAGCACCCCATGCTGTCATGCCTCAAAATTTATGGGCATGTTTTGCCTGCACTGGAATCTCCATTTTGTTTCATTTTGGTTTTGAGTCAGGGTCTCACTCTGCCTCCCAGGCTGCAGTGCGGTGGCACGATCACGGCTTACCACAGCCTCCACCTCCTGGGCTCAGGTGATCCTTCCACTTTAGCCTCCCAAGCAGCTGGGACTACAGGTGGTGCGCCACCACGTCCAGCTAGTTTTTTAAATTTATTTTTTATTTATTTACCAGAGATGAGATCTTGCTATGTTGTCCAGGTTAGTCTCGAACTCCTGGACTTAAGTAATCCTCCCGCCTTGGCTTCCCCAAGTGCTGGCTTGACAGGCACGAGCCACTCCTCCCAGCTGGAATCTCAATATTAAAGGCACTAGACATATCTTTTACGAAGGAGTAGAGATTTCAACACAGCGCTGGCAGTCGTGACTACCCAGTGGCGAAGCGCCCTCAGATCTGGCTGTTGTATTAAGTGGAGTAAGTTGCTAATCCCCCAAAAGAACTCTGGACTGCAGGGAGCGAAGCCGGTCATGTTTTAATCCATGCTCCGGTTCCTTGAGAGTTCGTCAAATTCGGAGCTTTACGTTGCTTTAAAAACACAATCGCAGAGAGAGGGACCCACTGTTTTCTGCCACATCCCTCTGAGAAGTAAAATGAGAGAAATTATTTTTGGGCTCTGGTCGGACTTTGGTAGCCTCAGCCATGGGAGCCCATGAGACCATGGTACTTGGTATGCTCATGGAGAGAGGTGAAAAGAAAGTCTCTCAAAGACATGGAGGAGGGAAGGGTGGCTGCAGCACTTTTTCTTTGACTAATCTGTAGAGTCAAGAGAGGAGCCCGGAAGAGGGATAAAGAGAAGCAGTTTTTTTTCTGTTGAGTGACCAGTGTTTTTGTGCACATGCTGTGTATAGAACAGAGTCCTTACCTCTCCATCTGTTGGATGTTCATTGTCTACTCAATTTACTTTATTTTTTTGAGTCGGTGTCTTGCTGTGTTGCCCAGGCTGGAGCGCAGTGACGTGATCACAGCTCACCGCAGCCTCAACCTATTGGGCTCAGGTGATCCTTATGCCTCAGCCTCCCGATTAGCCAGGACTACAGGCACATACCACCATGCTCGGCTAATTTTTATTTTTGTAGAGACAAGGTCTTGCTACATTGTCCAGGTGTTGAACTCCTGGCCTCAAGCCATCCTCCTGCCTTGGCCTCCCAAAGTGCTGGAATGACAAGTATGATCCACTGTGCCTAGTCTTAATTTATTTCTAATTACAAAAACACACCATGTGATACTGATGCTGTCATAGGAGCTGGATTTTTTTTTTTTTGCAACTGTACCTTTTCATTCTGCTTAAAAGTCTTCTTTTCCTTTGTCCTGTATTTTTTGGTCATAATGTGTCCTCCCTGGGGCCCTGCTGATCCC
>CAUYQG010177499.1:0-15170 GCA_963574415.1 Tarsius wallacei
CAAGCACAAGAATGCATCTAGATACCAATAATACAAAGGATTAACATGAATTATCACTTGAGCAAATCAGGTCTAGTCTTAGCTGGCCGGGCGAGGACACTGCACTCCAGTCTGGGTGACAGAGTGAAACTTCAACTCAAAAAAAAAAAAAAAAAAATCTGCAGCTCAGCAAACAGGTCTGGGCTGAAAATAAAACTTGGTTGAATTATGCACACAAAAGTAATGTCACAGAGAGAGTAGGTAGAATAAGAAGAGAGTTAAGGACAAGTTCTACAGAATAACAATATTCAAAAAGCAGGCAGAGCCAGGCACGGTGGCTCACACCTGTATTCCAAGCATTTTGGGAGGCTGAGGTGGGAGGACTGCTTGAGGCCAGGAGTTCAAGACCAGCCTGGGCAGCATAGACAGACCTCCATCTCTACAAAATTAAGTAAGAAAAATTAGCCAGGCATGGTGAAGGGTGCCTATAGTCCTAGCTACTCAGGAGGCTGAGGTAGAAGGCTAGCCTGAGCCCAGGAGTTCAAGGCTGCAGTGAGCTACAATCGCACCACTGCAGTCCAGTCTGGATGACAGAGTGAGACCCTGTCAGGAAAGGAAAGAAGGAAAAAAAGAGAAAGAGAGAAAGGAGGGAGGGAGAGAGGAAAAGAGGAAGGGAGGAAGGAAGAAAAGAAAGGAAAAAAAGAAAGCCAGTCAGCCCTGTCTACATGGTAGCAAGCCCTTTCCAAGTGGTAGCCCCTGTGTGTTCAAGGTTTTCAGGCAAGGACCATATTGAACCTCCATAGGTAGGCACTGTGAAACCTCATGACTGAACAGAAAGGGGACCACAGCCCCTGTTCCTACTCCTGGCCCAATGTCAAGCTTCAATAGGCTACCCATCACCCCACATCCATTCTGGAGCAGATAGGAAAGGCAAATAGAAGAAAATGCACACCCCTCGGTAGTTCATTTGGACAGTAACCAGGAGCTGACCCAGGGTGGGCGTTTGGAAGGATTCAGCCTCCGTCCTGCCTGGTGCTGGGATCAGCTCACACGGCTCCTGTGTCCACAGGGCACAGAGAATACATTGTCCATAAGGAGGATTATTCTGTACAAGAAGCTCAGACAAAGGAAGAGGTTGTTTCCAGCTGCCTGGGGGAGGTGAGAAGGGGGTGGGAAAAGGGACCAGCCTTGTACTGGAGCATTCCTGCAAAGTTCAGCTTCTTCCCTTCGGCAGCAGGGCAGGAGGTGGGCAAATAACACCCCTCCAGCTCAGTCCTAATGCTGGAAGCTATTATGGAGTTAGGAGCACTGGGCTACAACCTGTGTATACCAGCTGTTTCCCAAAAAAGTACAGGGTTGAGTGCGATGAACCAGCTACGTAGGGCAGCAACAGAACCAAAAGGCGAAGAAAATGAGGTAACTGGGGCAATGAGCAAAAGAAGGGTTCAGCAATGGCCAGAATCCCAGGTTCAGGGCAGAGCTGGAGAGGGAGAGATCCTAGGCAATGGGCCTTATGCTGACGATCAATAAGCTTCTACCTTCAACGGAATGAGCTCTATGTTGTAGCAAGCTCTTCATGTTTTACAGGTGCTTTTTTTTTTTTTTTTTCTTTTTTAGCTGGAGTCTCACTCTGTCATACAAGTTGGAGTGCAATGGCATGCTCACGGACACTGCAACCTTGACCCGCTGGGCTCAGGCGATCCTTCTGCTTCAACCTTCCAAGTAGCTGGAACCACAGGCACATGCCACCATGCCCGGCTAATTTTTTGATTTATTGTAGAGATGAGGTCTCGCCAAGTTGCCAGGCTGGTCTCAAGCCCCTGGACTCAGGTGATCCTCTCACCTCTGTCTCCCTAAGTGCTGGGAGGACAGGTGTGAGCCAATGCACCTAGCTAGCTGTTGCTTCTTTCTCCACCCTGGACACAAACTGGGGAGACAATGACCTAATCTATTTTTTCAGGGGTCCCAAGAGTAGGAGAAAGCATAATCTCCAAGCAAAACAGGGCAGTCAGAAACAGGAATACTACCAGAGTAGGCCAAGAGAGTTATCTTTTTTTTTTTTTTTTAGTTGGAGTCTCACTCTGTCACCCAGGCTGGAGTGTGATGGCATGCCCACAGCCACCACAGCCTTGACCTGCTGGGCTTAGGTGATCCTTCTGCCTCAGCCTTTCAAGTAGCTGGAATTACAGGCACATGCCACCACACTCAATTAATTTTTTGACTTATTGTAGATATGAGGTCTTGCCAAATTGCCCAGGGTGGCCTCAAACCCGTGGGCTCAGGCAATCCTCTCACCTCGGCCTCCCAAAGTGCTGGGATTATAGGCATGAGTCACCACACCCGGCCAAGAGTCAACTTTTGCAAATCCTAAATGTGAGCAAGTATGTCCTCTTCTTCAAAGGAAACTCCACATATATTCCCTACTGAGGGAATGAGTGTGTTAGGGGTGGAAGATACACATTCTCCAGTTCGGTGTTTACTGGGCTATATGGCTGTATCTCCCCCAAAGTGGGAGATGCTACAGAGGTTTGTGCACCCCCAGGAATTTTTTAGGGTGGCGGGGGATGGAAATGAGAGCATGTGCTTCCAGAGTGACGAATATAGGTGTGCTTCCAGAGTAAGGAGTGTTTGCTTAACGGCATGAGATGTAGGTGACATCCTACATACGTTCCTGTTAAGACAGAAGGACATTTCAATTCTAGAAAGACACAGAATCTGTTTTAATAGTGTGGTGAGAATGAAGCCAGTATTAGCCTGGGACAACAAAGAAACTTGGGGTTGGTGCCATCCAACAGGAGGGAACCTTTTGGTGAAGTAAAGGACAGCAATCACCAAAAGATGCTCCAGGGGTTTTAAACACAGCCAGAACTCTATCCAATATGCCAGTTGGCTTTGACATTTCTAGTGGGAAGGAAAAGCGGTGACAAAATAAAGAACACGTGAGTGGGCTAATGAGGCAGAACTGTTTAAAGTAGGGGAAAGGTCTGGCATTGCCTCAGAGGTGATGACAGGACTCCCTTGCTGCTGTGTATTGTGGGCAGTGAGCTTTGTAGACACCATTCCTTGTCTTGATGCAACAGGAACAGATGTGTGACATCTGGGACCACTTTTCCAGTGCTTTGCTGCCACAGCCTGGCAGAACTCTGGCACTGAGCAAATGCCAAAGTACCAATGTGTGACAGAGAGAACAGAAAAAAATGCAGCTGGAAGGTAAGAACAGGAGGGAAGTCTCAGGATTTTTAGATCAAATTTAATTAAAGATAAAACTTTTTATGGAGAACAAATCAGAACTGCCTTACAGCACTCTTGAAATAGTCTCTGATCCCTATGTAGCTTTCATAAATTGCTGTCAGACAACCCTCAGCCAGTGATTCTCAGGAATCCTTTGGTCCATTTCTGCTGACTCATCCCCTGCCCTTGCCCAAAAAGGAGTGCTAAGAAAGGCAGCTTAGGCTGGATGTCCAAGCCCACTCTGTTCTTCAAGTTTATAAAAGCAAGCAAAGTTATTGAGGGCTGTCCCCTCCCACCCTCAGTCTGGCTTGTATTTGAGCCACAGGCTTAGTGGAAAGGAGAAGAGCCATCCTGGCTAGAGTCTGCTCTTACAAGAACAACTAAACCCTAATGGCAGTGTGAAGTATAATTCCCCTCAACTTACAAAATATGAAAACTTAGTCCAGGGAAAGGGGCTTCTTCTTTTTTTTTTCTTTTTGAGTCAGAGTCTCACTCTACCGCAGCCTTGACTGCTAAGTGCAGGCTATCCTTCTGCCTCAGCCTTCCAAGTAGCTAAAACCATAGGTACGTGCCACCATGCCCAGCTAATTTTTTTGTTTACTGTAGAGACGAGACCTCACCAAGTTGTCCAAGCAGGTCTCGAACCCGTGGGCTTAGGCAATCCTCTCGCCTCGGCCTTCCAAAGTGCTGGGATTACAGGCATGAGCCACCGCGCCTGGCAAGGACATTTTCATGGGCTGAAGAAAAACCCTTTCTCACAGTCCTGCCTGGCAGAAACACTTCCTGAGAATTTTCCCATCTACTGGTCCTTTGATATTTTCCGTCATGTATACAGGGTGGGGTAAAGGATAAGAGGCTTTGTGACTATTTCCCAGAACTGACTTCTCAGAGGACGCAGAGAAGAGCAGGCCCAAGTTTCACCAGAGCTGTAGGTGGACAGTTTGTCCCAGCCCAGAAACCTCTTCACCTGCAGCTTAGAGGATATCCAGGATGGAACCCAGGCAGAAGGACCTGCAGAGACAGTGTGCCTCCAAGGACACAAAGGTTGCTACAGTTTCTGGCAGCACGAAATAAGCACAGGCTTATTTGCTCTCGTGTCCATCAGCTCACTATTGACATGAAGCAGTAACAAATCAGGGTAAGTTCTGGATCAAGGATTGTGGAAGACAGTGGAAAGAAAGTAGATAGTAGAAACTATCATTTATTGAATACCCATTACTTCATATACTGTGCTGAATGTCTTACATTCATTTTTTCATTTTAATCCTCACAACAATCCTATGAGGTAGGTATCATCACTATTTACAAATGAGAAAGCAGGCTCAGAAAATTAGGTCACTTGTCCAAGGTCACACAGCGAGTCAGTGGTGGAGCTGGGATTTGTCTGTTGCTGAAAGCTCATGTTCTTTTTACTGTACCCATCTAGATGAGCCTTGAACAAAAGGTAATTTCACCGCCCAGCTCTACAAAGAGTGTGTTAGCCACACACTCACCGCTGGTAGGGATGCATTGAAGCTGATTTGATGTTGGTTTTTATTCCACTTGGCATTTTCCCTAAAAAGAACATGAAGAAAGATATCTGAAACAAGGTAAGACTTTCAAGACAAATCAGACATGTGGTATTTCAGGTACCCTTCTGCTATCTCTTTACCATCTCACAACTTCTGTGGCCTCTGAACCTGGCTGGCAGAGAAAAGAGGTGTGGTTCTTCACCCAACTCTCTCCCTGATGGTGGCTAGGAGGAAAGGGATGATGTGGGAAAATAGTAGGAGGGGTCAGAACACACCCCAGCAGTCTACTGCTCATCCACTCCTGGAAGACAGCTAAACCTATGTGATCCCCATGTAATGTCACAGGTAAAAGAGTACTATGTTCTTTCTCTTTTTTTTCCTTTTTAGAAAAATATCATAAGAACTACAGAATCTCTCATTTTAATTGTCCCTTTTCTCAGACAGCTTGGAAGATATACCTCTTCCAGCTGCTTGCATCTAAATTGTTCTCATAATTAAAACGGTGAGCAGGAGAGAAGACAGGAAGCCAAGAGTAAGAGAGACAGGATACAGAGAAAGGAATAAATGTAGGGCTGGGAAACTTGCCTGCTTGTCAATTTCCTACGCACCTACCAAATGGTCACAAGGTCTGACCATGGATTTCACTACTTAAGAAGAGATACTGACAACACACCTAATAACTAATAACCCAAGTAAATGAGACAGAAGGATATTAAGACAGAGGTGTGAGATATAGATGGGAGGCAAGAGCAGTTTCTGTTACTCAAAGTGCTTTCTCACTCTCTGGTGCCTGTTGCAGAAGTCTCAGATACGACTTTTTTATTGCTGAAAATTACTAGTTATGGTGCAAAGAGGAAAAGGAGAAAATCTTCATGGCTGGAAATGCTGGGGGCTCAGATAATCTAGCTTACTTTCACTTGCCTGCTCTAAGTCAGCTACATTTCAACCCCTGCCACCTTACCTGGTTGACCTGCTTGAGCCATTTGTACCCCACTGAGCATTGGCTGCTGCTGGCTTGGAGCTCCTGCCATCTGCACCTGCTGTAATCCTGAGCTTCCTGCAAGGATTGTCCCAGCTCCTGGCTGGCCTGGCTGGCCAGGACCACTGCTTCCTGAAGGTCTCCAATTAGACAGCCCCTTCCCAAAGGCAACAGCTGCCACCAAGGCATTGGTGTCTGCAGGGTTAAAGGTCTGCTTGTTTGGCCGGAGACCTAAAGAAGAAGTGGGGACTGTGACATATGCCTCTGGTGCATGACTGAACCTGGCAGCTGAAAGACCAGTATGAGTATCGAGGTTTGGCGTTCTGATGTCAGCAACATCTAGACTCCCTTGCAGCCCAAAGGAAGAGCCAGAGAAACCCCAAACCTATCTCAGAATTCTCTCTTCTCACTTTGCCCATTTCTTCCACTTGATTCAGGCTAACCTAAAATAAGGCATTGGATGCAAACCCTTTCCCAAGTAGTTCATTCTCATTTCCTAACTTCACTACTGCCTAAACCACCATTCCTATTCCAGTAATCTTATCCACCTCTACTTCTCCATTTTGCCCCCAGTCCCTCCATACCTCCACTTTCTGATTCTCGCTCCTCTTTACTGATTTTCTCCAGAAGGTTTGAGCACATTTTATTCAAGCTCTGGATCTGCTTCTGTAACACACACAAGTTTGTGCAGAGATTAGGGTAAGTAGGAAATAATATGGTGATGCTTATTTCTTGTGTTCCTCCGGAGGCAACTTTGGTGTAACTAATGGTGCATTTCTACTAGATAGGAATGTTAATGCCTAGCTTCTCATGATGAGACAGGGATGGGGCAGCAGGACAATGACTCAGTCCAACCTGAGCTGCATCTGCACCAATGCGAGCAGCATCCGTTGTCAGTTGCTTCTCCTGCTCTTCAACCTCAGGATCAGGCTTGGTTCTCAGATGGTCAGGGACTACCTCATGGCTGAAAACGGGCACCCGTCCTTCAGTCTGTCGCTGTAACACACAGATTTTATTGATCCTACTATGCACTCCAAGAAGAGTTAGTTTAGCCTGATATACAGTCCCTTCCATGGGCAAACTGCATTTTCAGGGAAGACACAACCCAAGATACAATATCTAGTTTCCTAGGACACTGCCCCCTTCACTCCATTCTTCATTTCTGCCTTCACACACCCCATCTCTACCAGACTTAGGGGCAAATTAAACTATCTCTCTCTGCTACATTTTAACCAAAGACTAGAATATACAAAATCACAAAAAGATAGACTTTTTGGCTCAAGATGGATGTTGGAAGAGAAAGGTTTCTGCCTTGGTGACATATGCCTCGTTATTATACCATTATTTGGAAGTGGCTCCTTCACCTCCAGAAGGACAAAGGCAAGACCTCCAAAATGCAGCCCTTGCTTCCTACTCCCACACAGTATTCCACAATAAAAACCTCCAACCCAGTCAGAATATCAACAACAGTGATCTGGGTTCTTATCTAAGAACTTTATTTCCCAACTTGTACCTTTTCTCTCCTCTTACCATGAGATCTTCATCTCGGTCTGGGGACAACACCAGAGGGATGATGACCTGGTTACGGAACAGTGGTGTCTTTTCATGCTTCAAGACCTTGTTCAGAGTATTCAGCTGTCCAGAGAGCAAGGCAAAGCTGTCCAGGACTGAGGGCCTGGTAGTAGTAAGAAGGTGTCAGAATGTTCTACCACTTCCCTAGGGTAGTTCCCAATAAGTAGTCTCTAAAGGATCCTTCTGACCAGGAACACCAAGGTTCATCCCAAAAAGTCTCATAGCCCTATGACTAGCCTAGGTGGTAGCCAGACTAGTTAACGGGGATGATGAAGTTAGGAAAGAGGGACATGCTTTCAGTTTCTGATACAGATGTAGAAACAAGGCAGTTCATTGCTTGAATGGGGTGGGGAACACTGGCAAAATAGGAACCATGACTACACCACTACAACTAAAACTTCAGAACTGGTTAAAGCCTCCTTTTCAGTCTAGAAATAGAAGCCATGCTTCTAGAGCAGTTGGATCCCACTGTAGTGGGAAGACCTCATCACTAGAGAAGCCAAAGGGTAAGCATCAAAAACTAGAAAAGTACCTTGGTTGGGAAACTGAGCATTCCTCTACTTCCTTGCCATGAACTTGTTAAATGTTGGGAAACCCACCTATTTCCAAATCAAAAGATGTTTGCAAACTGATAAATGGTTACATCACTGGAAATGTCCTATTCGTCAGGAGGCCAGGCCCCCCGCCCATAGAACCCTCCTCAGCTTGCCTTGGCAACTCTTACCAGGTCAACCGGTCATACTCGTTTTCCAACTTGTAAATGAAACTCCCCAGTGAGTTCTTCAGATCAGCCACTTGACTCAGCAGTGCATCTAATGATGCCTCAAGCTGCTTCTCCTCCCTCTGCACCAATAGGAACAGGTTGGTTACCCCAATAAATGTTGAATATGACACATACAGAGGAAGGCTGAAAGGCCAGGGAAACACTGTGCAACACCAGCCAGATAACACAGGATCTCACTGGCACAGGACAGCCAGGTTGTTTTCTATCTTTGGTATTTGGGTTACAGACAGCATCAACCCTTAGACCTTTCAACCTGTCCACCTGTCCCCAAGTCCTCCCACCAATTGATTCCTTTCTACCATCATCTCCTAATCCACACCTAGTTTTTCTCTGTATTAGGCACACACCCTACTCTCCCTCATGGAGAAATTTTTGCCAGACATAATGCCCGGAGTTCATTATCTCATGTGCACTTCTGCAGTACAGGTACTCCAGCTTCTGTCCTAACATCTGCCTTGTGAGCCTGGCTGTCTTGTCAACCTCTGAGAAATCTGCCTTTCATGAAGCTTTCTCTGATACCAGCCCTGCTCTTCCCTCTCCCTTGTCCCAACCAACCATCCTAGCTTTTCATTTGCTTTCAGCATTTGATATTTCAACCTTCTCCTTGCTGAATTAATTTACACAAATTTACCTCTATGTCAATATTCCTGTTCTTTTTTCACAAGCTCAATCAACCCATAAACATTTATTGAGAGACTACCAGGTGTAAGAAACTAAGCGACAACTGGAAAAACAAAAACTACACATGCTCTTAAGCACTGGACAATTTTAAATGCTGGGGGTCTGCAAAGAATTTTCTTCCCATCTGTGGTCTCCTGTTTCTTCACCCTCAACAACTCTTGGGCACAGGCTGGGAAGAATGATGCAAAACCGTCTTGTAAACCCTATAATGTGCCTGACGGCAGCTTGATCCTGAGTTACACTATGGCCTCAGATTATAAACAGTTTAGCTTGCGGCACCGTAGCACACAATTCCTTCACTTCTCGGGCTTCTCTCCAACGACAGATCCCCTGTTACGTCTGCATCCATCTAATAGCCTATGACCGGGTCTGAGCCAACCCACTACTTTCTTGAGCTGTCTTCTTTGGACTACATCTCAGCCTTCCCAAATTACAACCTAATCCTTTCCCACACCCAAGCAAGTCAGTGCTGCCTCCTCCCTCCTGATTTAGCCGGAGTCCGTCTCTCTCCTGACAGCCGGACTCCACCCCTACATCTCACCTGCGGCGCTCCCCTTCCAGTTGGCCTTGCCCCCCATCCTGCGTTCCCTTATCAGCCGCGGGTTCCGTACGCTTCTCTCAGCCCCAACTCTTCATTTCCCCAGCCAGCCAACTCCCGGCCCCCTTTATACGAAGCTAGCTAGCCGCTAGTTGGCCCAAGCCGGCTCACCTGCATCGCGGCGGCGGTAGCGGCCGCAAGGCCTTCCTCTTCCGGTTTTTCTGTGAGCAACTCTGACAGGCCCTCGTTCACCAATCAGATAACTTGGAACTCGGCCCTCCCACCCATTTCCGGTTCCTGCCTGGTGCGGAGGTAGCCAGGTCAGGGGTCAGGAGTGGAAGGCCCTCACTGGCCCGGGCCGGCGCGGGAGGGCTGTGTGATGGCCTCGGAGCGCCCGGAGCCGGAGGTGAGGGGCGGGTGGGCGCAGCGCTGGGTCCAGAGATCCGAGGGGGAGGGTCCGGCGGACAGGCGTGGCATTGGCCTCCTCTGGGTCTGGGGGTGGCCCGCCTGCGTAGTCTCGGTTGGGACCGGCCCAGCCCCGAAGGCCTGACAATCGAACCTCCTCCCCGCGGTCCGTAGTTTCCTCGGGGGCTAGAGGAGAAACTCTTGGCTTTGTTTTTGTTTACTGAAATTTCATCCGCGTCGTCGACTCTGACCTAGTGATGGTGGTGTGAGCAAAACCCGTATTTTGTTTTTCTGTGGTAGTTTCAGTGGGGACCACGGCAATAGACTTACTTTGCCTGTTTCTGCATGTCTTCAAGCATTGGAATGCAAATAGCGTAAATTAGTTTAGTTCTAACGCTCATGCTTTTGGAAAAGCAGCTTTAGTTTCGTGAGAAACATTTGACTCTGAGAGACCTGGTTCCAATATCGGCGCTGCCATGTAGCTATCTGTGCAACCTCGGGAAGTCTCCCGTATCCTGTTTCTTTCTTTATAAAAGTCTGCTTATGATTTATTGTAAAGATCATATATATTAAACCATTAAAGACATATATGTTCATTAGATGCTAAGGATCATGCAAAGAACTTTGTGTCATTCAGACTTTTTCTGGGAAAATGGCAATATTCACTCTCATTTATAGAGACGAAAACTGAAACGTGAGAGTTTACCTTACCCAAGTGCTACTCAGCTGGGGAGTAGCAGAGTTTGGAGTTAGAAAATCTGAGCATAAAAATCTCAGATTTGTGTAAAACACCACCAACTAGGAGAAGTGTTCAGCATTATAAGAGAATACACTAGTAGGTGGGAAGGGAAAGGGATACATACACACACACACACACACACACACACATACACAGTAGTCATTACTTATTGCATGGGAGGCACCATTCTGAGCACTTTACCATTATCAATTAATCCTCTAATCCTATGAAGTGGACACTATGATCATATCCTTTTTTCAGTATAGGAAACTGAGGCAAGGAGGATATTAAGAGTAACAAAGTTACGCAGCTAGTAAATATTATAATCAGGACTCCAAAACAGGTGGTCTGACTCCAGACCTTGTGTTCTTAACCATAACATTCATAGTAAAAATAATAATGTAGCCACAGGATGGTAAATCTCCAGTTCATTGGGATTTGGTGTGATAACACTGAATATGGTGGTAGGAAACTATGCCTTATTTAAAAGAATCAGCCATGTTCACAGAAGTGGTAGAGTAGCCCATGCATCAGAAATATCAATATTGAGAAAAACCTATGAAATAATTTAGAATATGTTTAGTTGCAGATTAGAATGAGAGGAAATGGGATATTGTGAGGAAGTAAACATATCTTTTAAACAGTTAGTCTAAAACAAAACAACCCTGCCCTATAGAAATCTAATGCAAGCCATTTATGTCATATTACATTTTCTAATAGCCACACAAAAAAAGTGAAACAAGTGAAATGAATTTTAATGATCTGTTTTATCTAACTCAATATTTCCAAAATATCATTATAGCATATAATGAATATTTTTAAATTATGAGATATTTAACTTTTTTTGTACCAAGTCTTTAAAGTCTAGTGTATTTTACATTTACAGCTCATCTCGTTTTGGATTAGCAACACTGCAAGTGCCCAGTAGCCTCATATGGTAGTGGTTACCATATTGAACAGTGCAGATCTAAAGTAATTTTGAGTCAAGACACACAATTCTAGGAGTCTCATTCAGCCAAAAATTAAGCAGTCTTGTTAAGTTGTTGGTTTGTGTTTCTAAAAATTTTATCAGAAGGTAAAAGAAGTGAAGAGTTCTTTCCCTGGGTGTAATAAGGTAACTTTCTTTTAAAGGTCGTTAGGATTTCAAGAAAGATTGAGCATATCAGATTGAGGAAATCATTCATTCATCAAATACTTGAAATAGTTTATGAGTGCTGGCATGGACTCAGCATTGTGCTAAATATCAGGGTAGATACGGAGCAGTGTAGCACAGACTTGCTCCCTATCTTTATGGCATAAACAAACATTATGATAATAAATTCTGGAAAGAAGTGAAGGAGGGTGTTTAACAGGAGTTCTTAACCTACTTTTGTTTTTGTTTTTGAGTCAGGGTCTCACTCTGTCATCCAGGCTGGAGTACAGTGGCATGATCTGGTCTCACTGAAGCATTGACCTCCTGGGCTCAGTCAGTCCTTCCCTCAGCCTCCTGAGTAGCTAGGACTACAGGTACATGCCACCATGCCTGGCTAATTTTTTGTTTTTTTGTTTTTTTCTGTAGAGACAGGGTCTTGTTATGTTGCCCAAGCTGGTCTCGAACTCCTTGGGCTCAAGCAATTCTTCTGCCTCAGCCTCCCAAAGTGCTGGGATTACAAGTATGAGCCACTGTGTCTGGCTTTAACCTGCCTTGTTAAGAAGTAGGAGATAAAGCTGGGTGCTGTGGCTCAAGCCTGCAATCCCAGCACTTTGCGAGGCCAAGGCAAGAGAATTGCCTGAGTCTAGGGGTTCGAGACCAACCTGGGCAACTTGGTGAGACCTCATCTCTATAATAAATCAGAAAATTAGCCAGGCATGGTGGTATGCACCTATAGTTCCAGCTACTTAGAAGGCTGAGGCGAAAGGATTGCTTGAGCCCAGCAGGTTGAGGCTGCAGTGGCGGTGAGCATGTCACTGCACTCCAGCCTAGGCAACAGAGTTAGACTCCAGCCAAAAAAAAAAGAGGTGGAAGGGTTGTGAATCAGGAAGCCTTCTCAGAGAAATGACATTTAAGCCTAAAGAAGTTGGCTATTAAGAAGAAGCAGAGAGCATTACAGGCAGAGAGAATGGTGAAGATCTTGAGATGAGAAGGAACTTGGAGCCTTCAGAAAACAGAGGAAGCAGCTCCTCTTGTGGATGCAGAGTGACAATGAGACTGGCTAACAGTTACTAAGTGCTTACTAAGTATCATCTGATGCTCCTAAAGTAGGCACTTTTATTATCCGTGTTTCACTGATGAGGAAACTGAGGCACAGGAAGTTTAAGTCTGTGCCAAAACCATAGAGTTAATAAGCAGCAGAACCAGCATTTGATCCTAGAGACTAACACTGGAATGCATGCTCTTAACTGAAGGGATTGGTGAGAGATAAAGCTGGAGAAGAGGATACAACTTGAGGGGTTCAAGACTTTGGCATATAGAGATAAAGAGACTTCGGCCAGTTAAAGGAGGAGGAAATCTACATTATTTTGTTGCAATCTGTTAACAGAAGACAGCACAAGGGTTTAAAAAGGCTCAAAAAATAATTCAGACCTTAAGCACAAAAGGACAGGTGCAAAAAACTAGTAGAAAACAAATTAGTAGGACCATGTTTATTCATCCTGGTATATATGATATGCAGCATAGTGCTTAGTAATCTCTTATTTATCTTGGTATAAATGGTATGTAGGCCTCAATAAATGTTCCAAAGAATGATAGCCTTCCTCTATCATTGTTCAGACTCTTCCTGTTTAATTGCAACAACATCCCTTTGAAGATATGCTTATCCACATGCTACCAATGAAAAAACTGAGGCCTGGAATAATTAAGTAACTTGTCCAAGGTCACCTAGATAGCAAGTAATAGAATCATACTTGAATCCAGGTCTCTAAATCCAAAACACTGCTTTGTCTTTGCCAGATAATTCCAAGAGTAATATATTTCAGACTCAGGGCAGATTGATATTGGGGACTTAAAACTCCATATGAGCATGGATACTGTGAAAACTAATTTAAGGCTTCTCAAATGTTAGTGTGGAAGAATCATGTTGTTAAAATGTAATTTCTTGAGCCCCATCAACTCTTAATTCTGTTTTTTTAAATTACGAACTTCAGATGATTTTGATGCAGGTCCTTGGATTCCACTTTGAAAAACATTCTAGCCAGGCGCAGTGGCTCATGCCTGTAATCCCAGCACTTTGGGAGACAGAGGTGAGAGGATTGCCTGAACTCAGGAGTTCGAGACCAGCCTGAGCAACATGGCGAGACTGCATCTCTACAATTAATTAAAAAATTAGCCAGGTGTGGTGGCACATGCCTGTAGTTTATCTCCTTGGGAGGCTGAGGTGGAAGGATCGCCTGAGCCCAGCAGGTTGAGGCTGCAGTGGCTGAGAGCGTGCTGCTGCACTCCAGCCTGGGTGACAGAGTGAGACTCCAAGTCAAACGAAAAAAAAAAAAAAAAAAAGAAAGAAAAAGAAAAACACCATTCTAGCTGCTTGAATTATTAGGTCTCACAGGTTCGAGACCAGCCTGGGCAACTTGGCGAGACCTCATCTCTACAATAAATCAAAAAATTAGCTGGATGTGGTGGTGCATGCCTGTAGGTCCAGCCACTTGGAAGGCTGAGGCGGAAAGATCACCTGAGCCCAGCAGGTCAAGGCTGCTGTGATTGTGAGCGTGCCACTGCGACAAAGTAAGACTCTGACTGTGACGCAAAAAAATTATGAGGTCTCTTGGTTTTGATAAATCACATCTTGAAAGTGAAGAGAACTTTGAAATGATGTTTTGAAAATGTAGTTGTTGACTTTACGGGATCATATATAAGGGGAGATGTTGCAAGAAGGCTAGGCAAATGTTAGGCAAATATTCCTGGTTTCAAGAAGATGGATTCTGTAAGAACTGATTGATGAACTAGACTTCATTTTGTCTTTGGACTGTCAATCCCTCATTCAACATAACCTTCAAGGCAAAGTGGAGAAATGAAATCATACAGTGGTGACATTTAGCAGCCTACTAGTAATCAGAAGAACTGTGCCCTCCATCTTGTTTACCCCCATTCCCTCCTCACTTAGCAAACCCTGCTCAGCCTTCAGTACTCACTTTCTCCTTACCATTCTGAGTTGCATTACTTTGCAACTTGCTGACATAGAACCATATTCTTATCCTTTGGAACGCTTATTCAGTTTGAAATAATACAATGGAGTGGTTATTTGATTGTTTTTGTCTCCCATTATAGAGAAAATTTTATGAGTAGGGAATACATATTTTTGCTTTCCACAGTATTGTGACCTAACCCAGTGCTTAACATGTAGCAGGCTCTCCATAAATTTTGGAGTTGGATGAGGAATTGGTGGTATCCTGATCAAATTAGCTGTGAAGTTACGCTGGAGAGATTTACCAAGAGAAGGAACAACACTCTAAGCTTCACAATAGAAGAATAGACTGAATTTATACAGTGTGATGGGACTAATTGAATAGTTGTATGTGCCCAAAAAAGCCAGCTGGGCATGAGTACAGAATGAGGATGTGTCTTAACAGGAGCACAAGTGAGAAAGTCATGGAGGTTACCTGAGTCAATGGTAAAGCTTCTAGAAAAGCAAATATAAGCCGGGCTCGGTGGCTCAGCCTGTAATCCCGCGCCTTTGGGAGGCTGAGGTGAGTGGATTGCCTGAGCCCGCGGGTTCGAGACCCGCCTGGGCAAGCGAGACCTCATCTCTACAATAAATCAAAAAACTAGCCGGGTG
>CAUYQG010177502.1:0-11575 GCA_963574415.1 Tarsius wallacei
GTGTGCTTGAGAGACTGGTAGAGTCCTCAGGAATCCTAAAAGATGATGATACAGGCAAAATTCAAAACAAAATTCTCTGCCAAAATGACAAAGATGTATGTCGAAATGAAAATGTCTTTGCTCTAAGTTTATGATTGGAAAGTTCTGGATAAATTCACTGAAGCTGTATTTTTTTCCTACGGTCCGGGCCTCTGACTGACTTTGTACTCCCCTCTGCCTGCCGGGTCTCCCAGCCCTGTGTGGCCCCGTGGTTTTTATTTTTATTTTTAGTTGGCGTCTCACTCCGTCGCCCAGACTGGAGTGCAGTGGCCGCTCCCGGCCACCGCAGCCTCGACCCGCTGGGCTCCGGCGATCCTTCCGCCTCAGCCTTCCAAGGAGCTGGAACTACAGGTGCGCGCTACCACGCCCGGCTAAGTTTTTGATTTATTGTAGAGATGAGGTCTCGCCAAGTTGCCCAGGTGGGTCTCGAACCCGCGGGCTCAGGCAATCCACTCACCTCAGCCTCCCAAGGAGCGGGATTACAGGCTGAGTCACCGAGCCCGGCTGGCTTGTCTCACCTTAACCCTCAAGTTGTTCATTAATAGTAACTCATGGTCAGTAAATATCATCTAGATGACGTCTGGGGATTCCTCCCGGGGATCAGTTTGTTATGCAAGATCTTTGGATTCTTCAAAGACCCACACCAGTGCATCTCTCTGGTATGGGAACTGTGGGGGAAGTCCCACAGGGCGACTGACAGAATTTGCCACTTTGTAGGTAGAGTCTTATTACAAAGCTTAGGCATCAGGATGGAAATTGTAAAAATGCATACGTACATAAGAATGTCATTGGGCAGTTTGGGCGAGCATGCTGCTGTCACCTTGTGCACTGCCTTGCTGGTCCCGGGAACAGTATATCTCCCTCTCACACACCTTGGCCCTTCTACTTTCAAGCTTGGTTGTCAAACCTGAAAAGCAGCTTCTTCCTAAGGCTTCTCTTCCATCTTCCAGCCAAGCGAGTGACTTTTGGGGACTTCGCATATCCTCTGTTCCTCTGGCCAGCTTTCCTCTGCCCTTTATATTCTGTGTTTTCGCTGGTGGCCTGGCATAGACAGGAAGCCTGCTGGCATGCAAAGCTTCAAGGATGCCCATCCCAAACCGGGGTTTATGGACACCGGCATTGTCAAGGTGATCCCTAGAGACACATTTGTCCATGAGACGAGGAACGAGACAGCACCTTCCCTTAGCTTTTAGCTGAATTTATTTTTGTTCCACAAGACTGCAAAAGTCGAGACCCATGATGCCTATCTAAAAACCCGACCATATCAAAAGAAAGCCTTTGCTCTATAAATGAGATTAGCTATCTCCCAATTTTGGTGTATAAATTGGCTCTCAATTTAAGCTTCCTCCTCTGCAGTAGTCCTTCATTACAAGCCATCATGGCATCAGGAGAACATTGGAAAAAAGAAAAGCAACACAACAAAATACTTAATTTCATTAATCTGTTTAGCAATACCAATATAATGAGGCATAATATTGATTTTCTTACTTAGGATTTAAAATCTCTACTTCTTTTCACAGAATTAAATGCTTCAAACTGATATTCCACCTCTTTACAGTCGCATCTTTAATTTAGTTGTTATAATTAGGCATTAACGGGTGTCAGTAGGATAGCCAGTTAGAGACCATTCTGTTCTGCTTGTCTTGATTATCACAGTTTAGATGTAAAGTAAATTAGAATGAAAGACTATACAGTCCAATTACAGATAAAAGCAGCAAACTGCACTGTTGTAATTAGATGCCAGGACTATTTTTCTTAGATTTTGTATCTCTGAGGGCCCTTCTTGTAGTTACTTGGCTGAAGCCACTGCTGAAAGATTTCAGAATGGGTGTGAGCCTTTGCAGCCATGTTGTCTCTCTCCAAACTGGAACTTCTGACTGGGCTTTCTTCCTGGGAACCTTTCTTATCCAGAGCCCATGAGGATTCACTGGAGCCTTTTCCCCTTGGGACTGGGGGTCTACAGGCATCTCTGCCTTTTGCTACCTGGATAGTTCGGGTAGACAGGTGTAAGGATCAGTTTGTCTGTCTATCCAGCTCCTCCTTCTCCTCCTCCTCCCCTTTTCTTTCTCACTGATGTCTAAACTTGGGTATCGTTCTGACTTTTGGCTCAGAATGCTGATCAAAATCATGCTTTCAATTCTGACAGTAAAATTTCTTAGAAGTGGGGATATGCTAGGTGGTGCCTTCCTGAAGGTGTTGCTTATCTTTGAACAGAGAGATCTGACCAGGGTCAGACTAATGTGGTCACTGAAGAGTGACTTGGAGGTTGCAGGACCCATTTATTCATTTAAGAAGCATTTATTGACTAACCACCCTGCCAGACATGAGATTGCCCACAGTCCTCAGGCCTTGAGCCCCTCAACCCCAGCAGATGTGTGTCTGGAAATCCATTGTCCAGCTTCATGCCTCCCTGCAGTATAATTATAATTATAGTGGAAAAAATGCTCATGGGGATGAAAGTTGTGTCCTTCATACCTAGGACACCCATGGGCAGCAATGCTCCTCCCTTCCCTCTCACCCCAGGTTGTTTTGAAGGATGAGAGAGAAAAATTAGGTGGGTAGAGAAGGATCAGAAAGAGATTTCCAGAAAAAAATATTATGTTTAAGTCAAAGGCACGGAGGTAAGTCTCAGATGGCCAGAGTATGGTAGGAAATAAAGCAGGCAGGACCAGGCCATGGAGAATCTTGTGAGCTAAGCTAAAGAAGAAGGACTCAGTTAGGATCTTTGTCATGGGGAAAAGTCCTCAGGGACCTCCCTACACTGGAAAACATACAAACAACAACAAATAACAAATAACAAAACCTGGACCCTTGGTCCTATTGAAGTCCTGGTGCAGAGTGGTATCTGGATATCTCACAAAAAACAAAACCAAAGAAGAGCCCTTATTCCCTGCCAATGTTTGAGGGGAGAGCCACTGTTGATTTAGGAAGATTCCTTTTATCCCCATGATGAATTAATTTCCCAGAGATCATTTAAGGTGTGATCCATGCATATATTTTCTTTTGCGACCAAACGGATATGACCTCTTACTAATTTTGTCTACAATTAGTTTGGTGTAATTACCACCACTTACAATTCAGTCTGCTTTCACTAAAAAAAATTATTGTTCACGGGGTCATAAAACTCTTTAAAAATTGCTTAATGAAAAATGGAGCCTTGGGAATGTCGCACAAGATAAGCCCAGCCATTAAATCCTGGACTTACGGTGTGCGTGAGGTGGTGGTTTGTGCTGCAGGCTCCTCTGCCGTGGAGTGGCAGTGTTTGAGAGAGGAGCCCTCCTTTCAAGATGCCCTCTCGTGTTCATGGGTGTGTGCTCTGCAGCCTGACAGGGTCTAAGGTACCAACTCAAAGCAGAGAATGCCCGGTTTGCACTGTCTTTATCTCTTGCTTTTCTCCTGATGGGTAGGAATGTACAGATCCAGCCAGCATACAGACATCATGAGGTCATGATATCGAGGACGGAGCACTAGCCTCCCAGCCAACTGCATCATTCACAGGTAGGTGCTGCCTGGGCGAAGCCCACTCTGACGGCGCCCCCACCCCATCTGAGATGTCCACAGCCTGGTGGGGCCTTGCATAGCCATGCACCACCCCCCCGGCCTTATTTCACCACAGCAAGCCTCCTGCCAGAAGCCACCCCTGGTTGTGCAGAGTGACCTCCCTTGCTCAGCTATTCCAGATGGACTGGTACTTCCCCTCTGCTCATGCTTCTTCTCATTACTGGGCTAAAGAAAAGTGTAACCAGGAACAGGTGAGTTCTCTCCAACAACACACATCTTCAAAATGTGATGAGTGCACTGAACAACTTTGTTCCTTTGTTCTGGGTGTACACATATATGTTCTGATGTTCTGGGTGTGTATTAATCAGGGTTCTTTGTAGACACAGAACCAATATGAGGTATAGATATATGAGAGGGGATTTATTACATGAATTGATGCATGCGTTTATGGAGGCTGGGAAGTCCTACTACCTGCCGTCTGTGAGTTGGAGAACCTGGGAAGACAGTGGTGCAGCTCAGTCCTAGGCCCGTGGCCTGAAAGCCTGGGAGCTGGGGTGGAGGGTGTTAGGGAGAGCCTGGTGCAAGGCAGGAAAACCTGGAACTCTGCTTCTGCTTTCCAGGATCAGGAGAATATGGGTGTCCCAGACCCAGAAGAGACAGCAAATTTGGCTTTTTTCTGCCCTTTTGTTCTATATAGGCCCTCATCAGATTGGATGGTGTCTGCCCTATTTGGGTGAAGGTGGACCTCCCTTATTGATTCAAATGTCAATCTCTTTCAGAAACACCTTCACAGACATACCCAGAAATAATGCTGTTCTAGCTGTCTGGGTATCCCTCAACTTAGCCAAGCTGACACCTGAAGTTAACCATCACATGGTGCAAACACACATCCTCTCGCGTTCTGGGTGTGTACACTGGAGCCAATATGGCATTCTAGTATTCCTTCAAGGGGCAGAGAGTGAGAAGATCATATGATGAGGAAGATGTGTCGGGGGAATTCTAGACCAGTGGGCTGCCCAGACAGTCGTTGCGGTGTCTTTAGCACTCGATGTCTGAGCCCATGACCCAGAGGGCCACGGCTCCCTCTGAAACCGGACCTGCCGCTCTGACCCCAGACACATGCAGTATCAAGCCCACTTAGTAAACTAGCTTTGTTCCTTCAGCTGAGAAGACACTATTTCAACGCACCAGCACGTATTCCCAACAAGCACCAGTGCTACCTGGAAGGGGACGAAAGCTGACTCACACAGAGGTCCTTGTCTCAGAACTCTCGAATGTAGGAGGAAAGACAAAAATACAAACCAAGGGAACAACACAGGAGACAATTAAATTGGAATCTGTGTTCAAGACACTTGGGAGATCTGGTCAGAACAGCCAGACCTTGGTGCTCGGGCGTTCCTTGGCCCCTCACTCTGCCTGCAGTTTCACAGCTCATTTCCTGTTCTGATTCCCCTGGCCCACCTGCCCCCGCCTTGCAAGAGTGGTCCCCTTGGGCAAGCATCCTGGCCTCTCTGGGTCCCACATTCCTCACCTGAAAATGAAAGTGATGGTAGTCCTGCCTTCTACTCTTGGTGGGAAGAGTAGACGAGATAAGACCCGTAAAGCCATGAGAACGTTGTTCTGTAGAGAGAAAGCATTCAAGAAGTGTTGGCAGTATCATCTTTATGCTTCTATTTGTGTACTACTTAATTATATAACTTGTATAACGTACATTTAATGTGTAATGATAGTTAGTAGCCGTTCATTATTCCTAGCGAGCCAGTGCAGAAACCAGCATGCAGTTCAACCTGGAGGTTCAACTGCGGGGTCCCGGTTTACATTCCACATCCTGCCAGTCGAATGATGTGCAAGCATGTGGGAGGACTGAATGTTTTATACATGGGTGGTCCACAACTTTCTTGTCTCCTGCAGCACTTTTTGAAAGATAAGGAGTTTTTGGCAGGAATAACCAACCAAAGTTTACTGAGCTTAAACCAAGAATTTTTTTTTAACATTACACATTGTTCCAAGATTCTGGGGCAAAATATAATGTTATTCGGTGTGGAATTCACAAGTGCATTGTACTAGGACAATACACTAGTCCCTATTGCTGGTGAATTCATCTCTGATGCTCGGGATGCCTGGAGACAAGAGAACCCTGGCGCTTGAGTGTTGTAAGTGCGGATCATGATAAATGGAGGTCTTTTGTTTATGCAGACTAAATCTGGGTATTCTCTCCAAAGGTGGGAGAGCTTCTTCCAAATTATCGTCATGAAAAAAATAGTTCTTTAGATGTAGCGTTTGCTTCCCTTAGGGAAAAACATTTTTTGATAAGTAGAATTTATTTCCAAAAATTAGTGCTCAGATTTGATTAAACTGTGCTCCATATTCAGTTGCAATCCTTGAGTAAAATGTAGGTTTAGAAAAAGTGTCTTGTGACATGAGACATGCATGAATCCAACGATGCAATAAATTCCATTAGTGGTTCAACGTTCATAAAGAAGTGAACCTTGTGGGGTTTTAAAGCACCATACGCCTTACCTTCGTTTAGAAACAAATTAAGTGGTCCCAGCAGTATTCTGTTGGTTTGAAGAGGGCTAGAAGGAGATGCCTGAGTCCTGGATTTAGCGTCCCCCCTGTCTCTCTATGGGAACGCATGTGGCAACAGACAAGTTTTTGGTCAGGCAAATCTGGGGATTGACATATCCGGTGTTTTTTTTAACTTGTCCCTGGATGACAAGTATTTGTGTCCACTCACTAAATTCTCAGGACTGGGATACAGCAGTAAGAAAAGCCCTAGGCATCTCCCAACAAGTGTTTCTTGACTGCCTGCTAAGAACCGAGGGCTGTTGTGCTGAGGATACAGTAGTGACTAAGGCAGACAAAACCCTCACCCTCATGTGTCATTCTCAGTTGGAGACACAGTCAATATGGGCATAACTAATGCAAGGCAGTGGTGACAGGGCCGTGATGGGAATGAAGGCAGGTTAATACACAGGAGCCATGGGGGGAGGCAGATGATGCTGGGTGGCCTCTCTGAGAGTTCCCTATTTGAACAGAGTCACAGAGAGTTGCAGGGGAGGCCTCCAGGCAGAGGGCAACCCTGGCTCCCAAGCAGTGGCTGGAGAGGCTGCGGGGGCAGGGCTAACACAGGGATGGGAGCAGAGGAGGACAGAGGGCAGGAAGTGTCAGGTGACAGCGGGTCTGTGAGTTCAGATTTGGTGGTAAGCTCTGAGGGCAGGGTAGTAACATGATCTTCAGTTCTTCACCAGATTTAAATTAATGGCCCAAATAGGGTGGGAAGCTAGAGCCTATACTCTGGGGACCTCCTCTGCAAATGGGGCCAAGCAAATCACTGGAGTTGGTGATGACAAGGGAGGGCGAGGGTCTGTGGCAAACCTAAGCACAGGCTTGGCCTCTCTTGAGGAGATGGGATGCTTTCTTGAGTCATAGTGGAGAGTCCGCCCAGAGAGAGTGTGAGTATTGGTACACAAGTGACCCAACATGAATCCTTGATCTGGCAATTATGGCATTTATGTGTCCAGTGCATTTTATTGTATATATTTGAGGTATCCAACATGACATACACAGACCTAGTGAAATGATGATGCCAATCAAGCAAATCTGTCTTCTCACATAACTACCTGTATGTGCGAGTGTGCGTGTGTGCATGTGTGTTTGTAGTAAGAGCACCTACAATTTACTCTGTTAGCAAATTTCCAGGCTATGACAGGATATTATTAACAGATATCTAGGCATATGTAAACTTCCTCCCATGTAACTGAGCTTTGCACCCTTTGACCAATAGTTTCTCATCTACCTGCCCTTGTAACCATTCCATTCTCTTCTTCTGTATATTTGACTTTTTTTTTTTTTGAGTTGGAGTCTCACTAAGTCGCCCAGACTGGAGGGCAGTGGCTACTCCCGGCCACCGCAGCCTCGACCCGCTGGGCTCCAGCGATCCTTCCGCCTCAGCCTTCCAAGTAGCTGGGACTACAGGCGTGCGCTACCACGCCCGGCTAATTTTTTTGATTTATTGTAGAGATGTGGTCTCGCCTGCCCAGGCGGGTCTCGAACCCATGGGCTCAGGCAATCCACTCACCTCAGCCTCCCCAAGTGAGGGATTATAGGCTGAACCACCGAGCCCCGCTATATTTGACTTTTTAAGATCCCACATACAAGTGAGATCATGCAGTACTTTCTTCCCATGTCTGGCTTATTCTGTGTAGCCCAACGTTCATCCATGTTGTTACAAATGCCGGCCTAAGGGTGGAGCTTCTGAGTGGCCTGCAGTGTCTGGTATTGTTCAGCTTGTCCCTGGACAACCAACTCACAAACCAGTACTTGATTTCCAGTGCTGATCGTGGTCTTTAAATGTGGCCCTGCCCTTGTTGTGGTTCTCTTAAACCCCTGGGGCTGCCAAGACATCTGGATTTACTGGGAAGCCTCTGTGATCTTCTTTCTCCTTCATGGTTGAGAACAAGTGCCGGTGCCCAGCTATGGGTCTCTGCATGCTAAAATCTGTGCCTTCCTATGACATCCTGTATGGCATCAGTGGGGTGTGGCTGGAATCAGGGAACATGCCCCCTGTTGGCCTCTCTCCCTCGAGAGTCCTTCCAATGCTTTCTTTACTTAGTGAGCCAGGACAGCTCAGAAGCAGGAACAGAAGTGGCCTGGAAAGACATCTGAAGCTTCTAGAAGCCATGCTGCTCCCCTCGGCCCCTGGGGCCCATGCCCTTGGCCCTGCCTTGCATGCCCTCACCAGGAAGGCTGGGCTGCCACTGACTTCTGAGGGCATCCGTGTGCTCATGTTCCGTGGTCATTAGTAGATGCAAACCACAGCGGGGATGCTGACTGAAGGCCTCTGAGCACCCTGAATTCGCGTTATTATGGCAAACTTAAGAGTAGTAAATAAAAGGAACAAACAAAATAAAAACACAAAATGAAAAAATAATTAAAACAATAACTATTCCATTCATTCTGAGCACATCATCCAAGATTGCATTAGAAAAAACTACAATAAAAACATGCTTTTAATCTGATAGTAAAAAAGCCCAATAAAATAAAAATGAGCTCCATTAATGAAAATAATGGCTCTTACCCCAGCCAGTTAAAATGCTGAGCTTATGTGTTTTGGGGTTTGGGGGGGCTGAGGAATGTTTTCTTTTTTTCCACAGCTGGTGATAGATTTGCTTTTGTTCCATACTCGAGATGGCCTTAGCTAATTAGTATTGCTCAATATGGAATCCTACCTTTTGTATAAAGCCCAAAGAAATTGTGCGAGAAGACAACCACTTCCTAGGGAAGTGGGCAAAAGGAAAATTGTGCTCTGTTTAAGATTTGGACTTCAGAAAGGAGCTCAGATATGTGGCTGTGTGTGTGTGTCTCCCTTTCTCTCTTACCCTCTCTCTCCCCCCCTTCTTCCTCATTACTTCAATTTGCTTTTGCCCCTTTTAGGAAATGACTTTAATTTCCTTGCACATGACAGGTAAGCCCCACCTCAGACTCCTTTTGGGCGAAATGGAGGTATAAATAGATAAGTCCACAATATTAGGAGACCTCAGCAAGACCCCTTCCTTCCATTTGTGCTAGAAAAAATTGTGCGGCAGAGTCCAGGCCTTCCTCCCCCATCTGTACATCTCCTGTCTTGAATGCCGCCTCACCGTGGTCCTCTCCTGGGGCTCTTCTCCACATTCCTTTCTCGTATGGGATTACAAAGTGCAAATTGTAATTCCTTGTATGTCTGCTTGCTTAATTCCGAATCCTTTGGGTGTAGCCATAGTAATATTAGGAATCACTTCATTCACTGTCCATGTGTTGACTTTGAGAGATGTTGAGAGACAGCCTTGCCAAACCTAGGACAAAACTCATCCGAACTCTCTGCCCATTTAAGCAGCCCCTCGGCTGCCCTCTCCCAGAGCTCTGATGCTACTACCACAAGGACAGTACTTATTTATTCAAATGGACATCAGCATTGTAATTTAGTACCTAATTATGCTTCGCTAGTCATAACCGGAAATGCAGCATTAAAATCCTTACATGCTCTTTGGCTATCAGCATGCACCTCTGTCAATATCCTGGAATTGCTGGAGACTTCTTTAATGTACAGTCTTTGTGCTCATATAACTCCCTTTTGCTGGTCCTCCTTTGTCCTTCCAGATACACTTTCTACCACCGTAGGTCGTGTTGAGCACTGAAGTCTTGCTTGAATAAAATGGGCCGTCTAGAATTCAACTCTTGCCTAAGGAAGTGTGTGCACAGATGATGTCCACATTAGCGTCATCTTTTCTCTGATATTCATATTAGCCACAGAGCACAAGAGCACAGATGTTAGAATTCCACCAGAGGAAAACCCACTTGCCTTCAAACATTGTGCCTGACACACAGTAAATCCTCAGTGGAGCTTTGCTGAATTAATGCTTCCCGTGTTGTCCCCTATCCTGGGTCAGTGGTCCTTAACCCTGGATGCATATTAGAAAACTTGCATTATTCGTATGTCTTCTCTGAGAAGTGTCTGTTCATATCTTTTGCTTACTTTTTAATGGGGCTGTTTGTTTTTTTCCTTTCGGCACATTTGAATTCCTTGTAGAACCTGGATGTTAGGCCTTTGCCAGATATACAGTTGGCAAATATTTTTTCTCTTTTGGTGGGCTGTCTCCCCACTCTCTTGATGGTTTCTTTTGCTTTGCAAAAGCTTTTCAGTTTGATGAGGTCCCACTTGACTATCTTAACTATTATGGCATGGACTTTGGAGGATTTGATCAGACGTTGGTTGCCTATTCCAATTTTCGTAAGGATGTCTCCTGTGTTTTTGAAGATTCTTATAGTTTGAGGTTTTGCGTTTAGTTCTTCGATCCATTTGGAGTTGATTTTTGTGTATGGTGATAGGTAGGGCTCCTATTTCAATCTTTTGCATGTGGTCAGCCAGTTTTCCCAGCACCATTTACTGAATAGGTTCTCCTCTTCCCAGTGGTTGTTGGTGGAGTCTTTGTCGAAGAGGAGTTAGTTGAGAAATTGAGGTTTTGCTTCTGGAATCTCTATCCTGTTCCATTGGTTCATATGCCTGTTCTTGTACCAATTCCGGGCTGTTTTGATTATTGTATCTTTATAGTAGAGATTAAAGTCTGGAAGCGTGATACCTCCTGCTTTGCTTCTATTGCTAAGGATTGTTTTGGCTATTCATGATATCTTTTGTTTACATGTGGATTTCTGTATTGTCATTTTCAGGACTGAGAAGAATGATGCTGGTAATTTAATGAGTATGGCATTGAATCTGTAGATTGCCTTTGGTAGGATGGATATCTTGACACTGTTAATTCTTCTAATCCATGAGCATGGAATATTTTTCCATTTGTGTCTTCTTTGATTTATTTGAGCAGTGTTTTTTAGTTTTTGTTGCAAAAGTCTTTCACTTCTCTGGTTAAGAATATGCTGAGGTATTTCATTTTTAACATATACCTGAAAAAATGCTCAGCCTCACTAATCATCAAAGAAATGTAAATTAAAACCACAAAGAGATACCACCTAACTCCAGTCAGAATGACCATCATCAATAACTCAAAAAACAAGAGATGTGGGGCGGGGAGGGGGAAAAAACAAACACAACAGATGCTGGAGAAGATGTGGGGAAAAGGGAACACTTCTACTCTGTTGGTGGGAGTGTAAACTAGTACAACCTCTGTGGAAAACAGTGTGGCAATTCCTAAAAGATCCAAAAATCGGCCTTCTGTATGACCCAGAAATCCCCTTTCTGGGACTATACCTGGGAGAACTCAAATCACTCTACAAAAAAGCTACCTGCACATGCATATTTTTTGCAACATTACTTACAATAGCAAAAACATGGACCCAACTGTGCTGCCATGGAAAGTGGACTGGATTAAAAAAAGTGGTACTTATACACGTTGGAACATTACGTAGCCATAAAGAAGGCCAAAATTATGGACTTTGCAGCAACTTGGGTGGATTTAGAGTCTACCATACTCAGTGATATATCAGAAACAAAGAACTGAGTACCACATGTTCTCACTCACAAGTGGACCCTGAATATTTACCA
>CAUYQG010177508.1:0-24810 GCA_963574415.1 Tarsius wallacei
TACAGGCGCGCGCTACCACGCCCAGCTAGTTTTTGATTTACTGTAGAGACGAGGTCTCGCCAAGTTGCCCAGGCGGGTCTCGAACCCGCAGGCTCAGGCAATCCACTCACCTCGGCCTCCCAAAGCGCGGGATTACAGGCTGAGCCACCAAGCCCGGCTCCAATTTATATTCTTTTTTTTTTTTTTTTTTTTTGAGTTTGAATAACACTCAGTAACCCAGAAAGGATTGCAGTGGCCACTCCCGGCCACCGCAGCCTCGACCTGCTGGGCTCCGGCAATCCTTCCGCCTCAGCCTTCCCAGTAGCCGGAACTACAGGCATGCGCTACCACACCCGGCTAATTTTTTTGATTTATTGTAGAGATGAGGTTTCGCCTGCCCAGGCGGGTCTCGAACCCGCGGGCTCAGGCAATCCACTCACCTCAGCCTCCCAAGGCGCGGTATTACAGGCTGAGCCACCGAGCCCGGCTAAGGACAAAGGTTTTATCAGTTCTAAATCTGTAGGGTGATCACAGTCCTTCCTGAACCTTGAAAGTTCAGAGGCTACAACTTAAAATTAAGAATCAGATGATTCCTATTATTCCCTCAATAACCTAAAATGAAACAACTGGAAGAAAACCTACGGTTATCTGGTTCAATACCCTTGTGTCAGATGCACCCACGGGTGACCCCCATGTCTTGTGTAGTCCCCTCCCCTTAAATGAGGTACAACCTATGACTTGCTTCTAACTAGTAAAGTTGTTGTTCTGTCACTGTCTTGATTACATTCAGTTAATATTAGGGCTCTATATTAACAGTGCCAGGTGTGATGGCTCATGCATGTAATCCCAGCACTTTGAGAGACTGAGGCAGGAGGATCGTTTGAGGTCAGGAGTTAGAGATAACACTGGAAGAAATAGTAAGACTCACTCTATACAAGAAAAAAAAATTAAAAATAGCCAGTCATGGTGACACACTCCTGTAGTCCTAGCTACTTAGGAAACTTAGAGGGGAGGATTGCTTGATCCTACGTATTTGAGGTTGCAGTGAGTTGTGATGGCATCACTGCACTTCAGCCTTAGTGACAGAGTGATACCTTGTTTTGTTTTGTTTTTTTAGGACTCTATTTTAGCATCTTAACAGACTAGAGAATTCTCCTGCTTTCCTTAAAGAAGTTAATAGCCATTAGTAGTTGTGAACTGTGAGGCCCCTCCTGTGGTGGGGCCCACATGATGAAGTACCGTGGGTATCCTCTGAAAGCAACCTCTAATAACAGCCAATATAAGCTGGGTCCATCAGTCATACAGCCACAAGAAAGCAAATGCTACTAACAATCAAAGTAAGCCCATAAGTAGATTCCTCCCCAGCCAAGCCTGCAGATGAAATGGAATGTAGCCCACCTGAGACCTGGATTACAACCTAGTGAGATCCCAAGCCGAAGCCTCAGCTAAGCATTGACAAGATTTTTTACCTATAGAAATTATGAGATAATAAATGTATGCATATGTATCAATTTATTACATATCACTTATTACAATACAAAACTAATATAATACTCATTTTACAAATAAAGACTGAGAGGCCTGAAGCCTTTAAGACTCATGAATAATATCCTGTAAATTAGCAGCAAAGCTGAAAATGGAACTCAGTACTCAAAGCTCCCAGTCTAGACTGCTTTCCTTTTTAAGATAATAAAGCAATAAATGCATGACTAAGTTAGAAAGAATAGTTAAATGAAATCCAGATAAAATACATAAAATTAGTGAATAACCATAGAGAAAAACATTGTTGATTTTTTTTCCCACCCATTATGTCTTTGTTTTTGTTTGGATGCGTTATGTAAAGTAAAGTAAGGATTACGTTTTTGGCTTTTTTTTTTTTTTCCAAGTTGTAGTTATTATTTGATAAGAAGACATTACATTTTAGAAAAATCATCAGCAAAACGTAGAGGCAAAGGAAAATATATTATCACTATATAGTTGTTAAGAAAAATAAAAGCATATCTTCCTATAATCAAAAACATATTAAAAATAAGTTTAATTATGTTTAAAAAACAAAAACAAAATACTTGGAATACTAGAAATTAAAATCTGTTATAAAATATATATCGAATGAATCAAAATGTACTTTACTGAAGATTCAGCAAACTTTAAAAGTAAAAGCATTGTTTCATTTTAAAATAAGTGATACATTTTACATTATTGTCAGAAAAATACTTATTAAATTTATTTTTACATTAACTCGGATAAGCAAATATATTATTTCTTTGTTGTGTTAACGTTTGATCCTTAATTAATTTCAAGAAATAAATATGAGTTCTTACTAAGGTCCAGGTGTGTTCATCACTGGAGTAGAGCCGGGCTCTGTGGCTCAGCCTGCAATCCCGTGCTTTGGGAGGCTGAGGTGAGTGGATTGCCTGAGCCTGCGGGTTCAAGACCCGCCTGGGCAACTTGGCGAGACCGCATCTCTACAATAAATCAAAAAAATTAGCCGGGCATGGTAGCGTCCTCTTGTAGTTCCGGCTACTTGGAAGGCTGAGGCGGAAGGATCGCCGGAGCCCAGCAGGGCAGTCTTCACAGGTATTGGTTTATAAGATTGTGAAAAGAATATATTGATTGCCTGACTGGTGTTTAGTATAATGCTAGATTCTCATGAGCGTAAAAATAATCTGAATCTTAAGTACATCGTCAAAGGGCTTTAATATACTATAAAATATAAAGAAGTTGTATTCCCCCTTCAGTAGTAAAAAATTTGCATCTTCTATTCCACTTTTATAATTCTTTATTTTCATAATACACTACAAGTAGTTCATGGACAATGAAATATACCAAACAGATTATCATTCCCACATTTACTTGAGGGTATCATGCTGGAAAGATCACAAGTTTCATTTAGATTTAAAAAGAATAATCAATTTATGTTTGGTCCTATAACTTGTATGTGGACTTGGGAAATATCATTTCCCTCCTCTGAGTATCAGGTTCCTTATCCAGTAAATGTGTGCTTTGCAGAGTTGTGAAAATTAAATGAGATCTTCTAAGCACTTTGCATATTGGCACTTATTACATACTGAAGATTTTATATATATATATCTTTGTTTTTTAGATAGAGTCTCACTCCATTGCCCAAGCTAGAGTACAGTGGCATGCTCACGGCCACTGCAGCCTCAACCTGCTGAGCTCAGGCAATTCTTCCACCTCAGCCTCTAAGTAGCTGGAATCACAGGCATGCGCCACCATGCCCGGCTATTTTTTTTTTTTTTTTTAAATTGTAGAGACGAGATCTTACCATGCTGCTCAGGCTGGACTCGAACCCTGAGCTTAGGCAATCCTCTCAGCTCCGCCTCCCAAAGTGCTGGAATTACAGGCTTGAGCCACTGCACCCAGCAAAGATAATATTTTGAAATGTGAAAAGAGTCTGTGCAACATTTCTTTATATCATATTCTATAATAATTGAAGATTTAGTTGGTTACATTGCTAAGCAGCTACAGACTACTTTAACCTCCTGTATAATTAGTTATGGTCCTGTAACTAGGTTCCAGACAATGAAATGGAAGCAGGACTTATTTATGAAACCTCTAGATTATCTCTCAAAAGGAAAGAAGCTTTGTCTCCCTTCCCTTCTTTTGATCTCCCTCTCACTGGCTGAAATGTAAATTTTATAGTAAGCCATATCCAGTTTGGAACAAATCCCTTGGGGTGACAGAGAAACAAAAATGGAAAAAGAGTTTGGCTCTTTGATACTATCAATCTGCCATAACAGCAATGGACTACCTACTTAGACTGTCTAGAAGAGAAAAAAATAGATTACTCTTGATGATGAAAAAAATAAACTATACGGTTGTATTTCTTAATATAAAAGTCTACACTGAATGTTTATTAACTTATCAGTCTAACCAATGGTCTAACCAATACACTGTCACATATGTAGTACTCAAGTGCCCATGTTTACCAAATGTTCACTGTTTTCATCAAAGCTTATAAAACAAGAAGGTTGCATTATATTCACTTTTACTTCTCTTTTCCCTCTCAAGTCTTTCTTAGTCTCTGTAGGTTGTCTCCCAGTGTTGGTACATGAACTGGGGAAGTTTGTATGCACCACTGCTTGACATCTCTTCCAGGGCATCGCTCTTTTCCATTTCTGTTCTAAGATGTACTCATCATCCTGATTCTTAATCATTTCACAATAAAAGGTGAGTTGGAGTCCTAAGTCTGCATATTATGCTTTTGGGGGTGGGGTGAGAGGAGTTATAGCTCTATCATTTTTACCTAGTTTCATCTTAGTTTACCACAGCTACAGTGGGGGTGAGTTGGGCTCAACTGAGTGAATAGCTACTAGTGATTTTTGGCTTTTTGTGTCTGACTTACTTCAGGTAAAATAATTATATCTCTGAGACCTCCTAGCATCTCTATAAATTGTACTTCTAGAGCTTTCCTATATGCTAACCCCAGCTTACTTTGTCTATGTATGCTGGTTACAATCCCATTTGCTAGTATTCTCTGAATAATTTTTCCAGAAATTAAAAATGCAATAGGTAAATTAAGAAGGTACACTAAAAAATTCAAATAATCCCCAAAAGGCAAGATTCAAGTAGATGTCTGGAAAACTGGGTGAAAGTGAAGTATAGAATTTTTATGTTTGTGGAGAAGCAAATTGAGCTCCAAAGTAGCTGGCATACCAACTTTTATAAGGTGGAATACAATATAAACTGTATGCTCAAATCTCAGTGTTAACACTATTGTTGTATTGCCTATGTTTTAACCCTTTTAGTTGACATTTTAATACAAGAGAAACATATCCCATTTTACTATTATAGATTCTGTACATCAAAATAAAGCATGAAGTTTATTTCTTATTTTAAAGATGTGGGGTACAATTCAAGGTTAGGTATACAAGTGGTCACAGTACAGGTAAAGTTTGGGCCTCCATTTGGTCCCCACTTCCCCTGGCTTGCGATCAGGTACCTTTATTGATGTCTTATGCCCTCTCTCCCCTGGCAGTTTTCTGCCACTGCCAATCTCTTACTTATACTATTATGACAATTGCTCAGGGTCTGTTTATGAGTGAGAACATGTGGTACTCAGGTCTTTGTTTCTGTGACGGATCACTTAGAATTGTAGACTCTAAATCCATCCAGATTGTTGCAAAGTCCGTAATTTTGACCTTCTTTATGGCTAGATAATATTCCATTGTGTATATGTACTACTTTAAAAAAAATCCAGTCCAATTTTGATGGACATCAGAAAATCTGAAAAAAAAAAAAAATCCCCAAAAAACGACTAACTAAATCTCCTATCATAATACACATGGCTAAATAAGGATGTGTTTAAACACATTTTACCATAAATGGGACAATTCTAACCTAGAATTTTGTTACTTAAGAGTAATAAAGAGAGCGAAGAAGGATGTACGTAATTTAAAATAGAACTCTTTTCAGTAAAACTTTCTGGAAAGGCTGCTGTAGTGCTTATTTTCTTGCTTATCTTCATAGACAGCTATAACTGAAAGAAATATCTTAAAACTGTATAGAATATGAAAGGAATCAATTATTAAAAGAAAGAGATATAGAATCAAAGATTCACTCTAAATAGATTCAGTTCTTTTAGCACTAGCATCATTTTCAAGATAGTAGCAGGTGATTGGTAAACATAAGTAAACATTATTTGTAAAATTCCTACATTTCTTATCTCTTTTTGTATAGAATGAGGGGAACAATACCGGGAAATATATTTTAGGATAGTATATAAAGTGATTATATATTTTAGAAGTATTTTCTACTAAATTTAAAAATGTATTTTCTAAATGTATTTTGATTTGGCCAAGAACAATCTAATGGCTGCTCTACTCTAGTAAAAAGGAATAGTTGAGACTTAACTTGCAGACTTTGATGCTAGATACTGAAGTGCAAAGCTTAGAGTCACCCTAGTAGTAAGTGTTTTGACAAAGTGAACTAAAACTAAAAATTACTGAATTTGTGGAAACCTGGAAGGAAAAGACACAACACGGTTCAAAGAAATAGTAACTTTCCTGTTGCCGCCAGCCGCAAGCATATATTCATGACCAAACACTTAACAGCTATCTTAACAATGCCAAAATAAAGGGAGAAGGAAGTAATCATTTATATGAATTGGAAATATAAAATATTCTAAGCAAAAATGAGGTACATTTGAAAGTGTGTCTTCAATGTCAGAAGCTTTCTAATGGACTGACAAAAGATGGAAAGTTCTTTCTACTTACAAATGTAATTAGATTCACAAGAACCTCACATATTAGCATTGTCTTTTTCCACAATACTTTCTCTGTTTATTACTAATTATTTTCTATGTGTATTGTGTCCAGATGACTACATGTATAATGTAAGCATCGGCATGTAGCAAATATAGTCACTGGTTTTTCCCCCTAATAAATTTGTATGTAAAACAATGAAAAAAAAAAAGAGCCTTCAGATGCTGTTTCCATGATCCCTGAAACACTGATTCGTCCACCATTCACTGACTGGCTCAGCCCTTTTTTCTTCTTTGATGTAATGATATCAGTATGCATAATAGGGTACCATGGCATTGTAGCATATGAAAGTACTTTCAGCATTACCAAAAATGATTACTATGTGTAGTATTAAGTGTATTTTATTTTATTAAATAAAGTTTTAAAGAAAAATTGGTAGTACCCTGCATATGTCAATTATGTAAACCTATTCCATTTTCCTGAGCAATCCATATTCTTTTATTCAGTCATACATCCATCCAATGGGATCTTTCCTTCATCATGTATTTCCTCTTTTGTATGCTTGAAGAACTCCTAGTAGTTCTGTGTTAAGTATTCATTATATGCTATAAACCATGTTCTTATGGTAATGTAGTGCTAGTTATACTGCTCTAGTGTTTTTTTTAACATATTCATCTTTCTTATTAGAGTGTAAACATCTCAAGCTCATGTATTCTGTCTTATTTAACTTTGTATCTCCTATTTCTCATATTTTGCTGTTATAGAGTAGTGATCAAAATGCTTAACAACTCTTCAATGCAATAATAATCTATACAGTGCTTAGAATTTCAGCAATTGCTTTTAACAACTTACATAGTGCTTGGAATTTTAAAAAGTGCTTTCTCATATATTATCTCATTTAATCTCTTATACAACCTAGTGAGATAGCTCTACATCAACTAGATATGTGATTAATATAATTATAGCATTTAATCAGGCTGGAAAGCATAATAGTAGTTTATAAACCTAACAATTTATTAAAATCACCAGGAGAGATTTCTCACATGTTGAAAAAGTAAATCAATATATAACAAAGATAGTGTACTCATATGTTCATTGCAGCACTATTCACAATAGCAAAAGCCTGAAACCAACCTAAGTACCCACCAACAATTAACTGCGTAAAGAAAGTGTGATATATATACACCATGGAATACTATGCAGTCATAAAAAAGACTGAAATTATGTCCTTTGTGGCAACATGAATGATGCCGAAGATCATCATACTAAGTGAACTGACTCAGAAATAAAAAAAAACAAACACAGCATGTTCTTTCTCATATGTGGGGGCTAAACGGTCACAAAGAAATAATAGACACTGGGGGTACCAATGGGGAGAGATGGGGAGAGGGTTTAGAAATTGCTTATGGGGTACAATATTCACTGTCTGGGGAATGGGCCACATGAGACCTAATCCCCACCACTACACAATATGAGTGTCCATATAATGAACATGCACGTGTAGCCTCCTAATCTAAAATTTAAAAACAATCTAAACTACACTAAATATCTCTATGGTGTAAAATACAAGATGTACAAAAAAGTATGCTGAATATACAACCAACACAAATAAGATCAGACTATATGTTTCTTATTTTGTAATTTTCACATTTATATCTAAAAATAGGAGATAGATTTCAGTGTAGTCATAAATCTACCTCATTTTTCTCAGCACGAGAAATTGAGTATGTCAATATATGGGTGCACAATTTATTTTAACAGGTCTCTGTTTGGTTTTGTTATTTGTTGGCAGTGGGTATTGTGCTTGTTTGTTTTGCTCTTATAAAGAATGCTATAATGGTCATCGTATATATGTATGTGTGTGTATATATCTATATATACACACACACATATGCATATATAAAGTATATATATATATTTATCTTTGTAAATATCTTTACATGCCCTTTTACCTATCTTTACATACTTTACATACTTTTCTGAGTATATGTAGAGGTAATATTACCATAGGAGAATTACCAGTTTCAAGAATGTAAGGGGGACCCAAAAAACCTGAAAATTATTTATCAAAAATTATGTATTTATTCTTACATGTTTAAACTTTGATCACCTTCAAAGCATTCTCCATTTGTTGCAATACACCTATCAAGATTATTTTTCCCCTCTCGAAACACGTTTTGAACTTGTCAATTTTGATGCCTTTTAGTGCTTCTGCCGTTTTTTGTTTCACCTCTTCTACATCGGCAAAATGTTTCCCTTTGAAGAATTTTTTCTTCCAGTGAAACAACAAAAAAATTGTTACTCAGGGAGAGATCAGGTGAATAGGGAGGATGAGGCATGGGGGTCATGTTGCTTTTGACCAAAAACTGCTGAACACTCAACCTTGTGTAGGCTGGTGCGTTGTCATGGTGAAAGAACCAGTCACTTACTTGCCATAAAAATTTCACTGAGGCTATATGCAGCTTCTCACAAAATGCCAGTTAGTACACTGATGCTGATGGGTTCCTACAAAACTTATCTTGCAGAAGAAGCCTGTACTGAAAGTGACCCTCCCTTCTAAAGATAATTCTGTTTTTTGGGGGGGGTGTTCTCCCTTGCATTCAGATTTAAAATGTTGGTAGAAGTTGGAATTGGCTTTCAATGATAAATATCCAATTTTTGTATTAATTTGAAATCCCACCAAAGAGAATTGAGACTTACTGATAGAACACACATTTGCCTACAGACATAATATACAACTTTAATTATGGTCCATTCTGATTATGAAAATTGGGACCTTGTTTCTGTTATACTTGAGTTGCTTTAATTATCACCAAATTTGAGCATCTCTTCATATATCTATCAGTCATTTGTGTATGTGCACATGTGTATGCCGTCTGTTCATATTCTTGATCCACTTTTTAATATTGTGAGCCTTTTCCATATTTTTTGTAACAGCTCTAGTATAATAAGAACATTAATTATTTTCACATGCTTTGCAAACATTGTCCCCAGTTATTGCCTTGGGAGAGTATTTCAAACATATCCAACATAGGCAGCTCCCCTAGTCTCAGCAATCTTAACCTGCTGTATCTTCAGAAGTGAAAAGTAAGAATCCAAAATTTTGAAAAATGTTCCCAAGTAATTCTAAGGTAGCTGGCTTGTGGACAGAGTCTGAAAACTACTGTATTATAGAACAGACAAGAAACAGATAAGTACAAAACCGTCTGCTGTTAGAGAAGCTATTTTTGATATTATTTGCAGGAAGAATTATGGAAATCATGACTCCTTCAAAAGGAAATTCTTCACTTATGGGTGTTAATCTGGACGTTATATGTCCTAACAAAAGGATCATGGCTACACAGATTCTCTTGGCTTAATAGCAAGGCAGAAATATGGAAACCTTCCAAGAAATAGAGAGAACTGCTAATCTATTCCTAAGGAGCTCCAGAAAATATATTTGGAAGATGCCAGTATTCTCTGCAAAGATATGGGATAGATGAAAAGATAAAAGCTGAGAATTATCAGCAAATGATAATAAGACCTGATTAGCAATATCTGACAGTAGGGGGGGGCACATTAATCTTGGATAAAAGACACAGCTAGGAGCAACACAAATGGATATTCATTAATGTTACTATTGAATAAATATTAATATAAATATTACTATTAATAGATACTCATTAAATATACTATTGTTATTATTATTGTATATTATGTCATGTATATAATATACAATAATAATAATAATAATAGCTAACAGTTTAAGCATTTTGCTAAGTACTTTGTGAGAACTGACTTGAAACCCACAGAATAGTGGTTATCTTTATAACTGTATTTTTTTTTTACAGAGAACACTGAGATTTAAAGAGAGTAAACCATTTCTCAGATGGTAGGTAGAAGCAGGAGGCTTTGGACACTATAGCTCATGAACCTATATGTACAACCCCATTGTACACGTCTTAAACCTCACAGCTTATTATTTGTAAAGTAAAGTGAATAACATGAAGTTATCCTTTACAGCGTGGACCTGGAGTCTAGGAAGTATTCCTTTTTTTTCCTCCCCTCTCCATATTTTTACTTTGGCTCATATAGAAGAAAAGTTTGACAATCCATCCAGGCAATTGAGAAAAGGTGAGGAGTAGGTGTATATCTTTTTTCAAGTTTTTTTTACTTCTCCCCTTAGAGGTAGAGGAACCTATCAAAGTCTTTTATTTGTGTTAAAGATTATGACTTGCCCGTGGGTTCGAGACCCACCTGGGCAACTTGGTGAGACCTCGTCTCTACAATAAATCAAAAAATTAGCTAGTGTGGTAGCGCGTGCCTGTAGTTCCAGCTACTTGGAAGGCTGAGGTGGAAGGATCGCCGGAGCCCAGCAGGTCGAGGCTGTGGTGGCCGGGAGCGGCCATTGCACTCCAGTCTAGGCAACAGAGTGAGACTCCAACTCAAAAAAAAAAAAAAAAAAGATTATGACTTGTAGGGAGCCTCCTCTTAAAGCTATCTCTTTTGCTCTCTTGGTACTGTTTATTCTTTTTCAGGCTAAGTGGGGCTTATGTTGCTTCCGCTATCCATGACGTGAAAACATTGGGCTTTCATCCAGCAGACAAAGGCAGAGTCCAGCTCTCTTTGCTCTGTCCCTATTCTCCACCTGGACTTAGGTGGGTGTATTTGTCAGGGTTCTTCAGAGGGACAGAAGCACTAGGATATAGGTACTGTATGTAAAAAAGGGAATACGTTAGGGGGTATTGGCTCATGTGATTACAAGGGGAAATTCCACAATAGGCTGTCTGCAAGCTAGGGAATGAGAGAAGCTGGTAGTGTGGCTCAATCCAAGTCTGAAAGTCTCAAAACCAGGGAAGTCCACAGTGCAGCCTTCAGTCTAAGGCCAAAGGCTCGAGTTCCTGGGCGCTTGCTGGTACAAGTCCCAGAGTCCAAAGAATCTGGAGTCTGATGTCCAAGAGCAGGAGGAAAGGAAGGGAGAGACAGTGAGAAAAATTATCGAGTTGTTCTCCCCTTCTTCTACCTGCTTTGTTGTAGCCATGCCGGTAGCCTATAGGATGGTGGCCTCCATATTAAAGGTCCCACCTCCACTGACTCACATGTCAATCGCCTCCGAAAATATCCTTATAGACACACCCCGAAACAACGCTTCACTAGCCATCCAGGCAACCCTCAATCCAGTCAAGTTGACACCTCATGTTAACCATTACCGTGGATAAGCAGAGTGTGTGTGTATGCAGACTTACAGGCCTGCAAGTGTGCACATGCAAGTATGCATCATGGGAAGCCCAATATCATGCTCACATCCTCAATATAGTTTCAGCTTAACTTTTTCAGGAAAGAAGCTGATGTTGTAAGCTTACCCAACTGGAACACTTCCGTGGTTATGCAGTTAACTAGAATTTGCAGGAAGTGATGAACAATTAGTGCCTCCCATTGTAACATGTGGTTCACATGGTGGTCATCTTATGGGATAAGAATAAAAATTAAAGTTTGAGAACTGAAGCATCTCATGGGATGATGGATCAGCTGTAATGTCTGGTGCTCCTAGAGCACATACTGGGTTTAACAAGCACATGCTCATTTTATAGGGTGGGCTACTGGGCTGAAAGAGCATAGCTTTTAGATACAAGTCCAAGGTTGTGTTTAGCAAGAAAACTTTATCCAACACTCAAGAAAGCTTTATTCACGACCTTGAAATAGGAGAGATCTGGTTTGAGGCAGAGAAATAGACTTCTTTCCTCAGATTAGGAGTCTGTCTTAGAAGTCGTGATATAGCCGGGTGAGGTGACTCACACCTGTAATTCCAGCACTTTGGGAGGTGGAGTCGAGAGGATTACCTGAGCCCACAAGTTCAAGACCAACCTGGGCCACATGGGGAGACCTCGTCTCTACATTAAATTAAAAAAAAAATTAGCTGGGCATGTTGGCACGCGCCTGTAGTTCCAGCTACTTGGACGACTGGAGCAGAAGGTTTGCCTGAACTCAGTAGGTCGAGGCTGCGGTGGCCATGAGTGTGAGACCACACTCCAGTCTAGGCAACAAAGTGAGATTCTGACTCCAAAAAGAAATCTTAGCATAGAATAATAGCTCCACTTCTTCAAAGAACTGGCCAGCCCTGGCCATAAAAGCTAAGGAGAAACAATAGGCAGCTTTGCTTTGGTACATAGTCTTCTATTTTGTTTTTCTTTTATTTTTTCTGCATCCTGTTTGCAAACCAGGATGAAGATAACTACTATTATCCAGTGATTGGAATTTGAAATGACAGAGTATTGAAATTCACACAAATTTAAGACATGTAACTGATGAGCAAAGGACAACTTTTGAGAAGAAAATGTGTAGCAAAGGTCTTCTTGGTCTCTGAAGGCAAAAGCTTCATGAGTGCCAATATCAAACTAAGACCAAAGAAGTGTGTGGGCACCAGGGCACCTATGTTAGAGTGCCTGCTTAGATTATTATCCTTAGTGATTTTATGAGGGACGATCTATGGTAATAACTAATGTTATGATACTAAACATTTAAAAATATCTCGTATAGTCTTAATGGGGATTTTGTGAGAGACTGCCTTTAGCTTCAGTGATTTTTTTTTTTCTTTTTGAAGATTTTTTGTTTCAGCACATTTGTTTATTTCATGATGTGAGCAGTTTTTGACCAAAAATGGCATGACCCCTGTTCCCTATCCCCCTATTCACCTGATCTCTCACTCCAAGAGACTTTTTTTTTCCCCAGATTAAAAAAAAAACCCTCAAAGGGAAACACTTTGCTGATGTGGAAGAGGTGAAACAAAAAACATCAGAAGCATTGAAAAAAGCCCAAATGAATGAGTTAAAAAACTGTTTTGAGCAGTGAAAAGAGCATCTGGATAGATATATTGCATCAAACTAAGACAAATTTGAAGGTGACTTACGTTCAAACGTGTAAGAATAAATTTTTTATAAATAAATTTTGTTTTATTCAGGATTCCTCCTTGTATACTCTAACCAGGGCCCATTTCCAATGTAAGAAAAAGCCAGCCTGTAGGTAGACAAAGAAGGAAAAAGTGGAGGAAGAAGAGAAGGAAAAGAGGAGGAGGAAAAAGAGGACGAGAAAAAGGAGGAGTAGGTAGGAGAGAGAGAAGGAGGAAGAGGAAGAAGACTAGAAGGAGGAGAAGGAAAAAGAATGAAAGGAAGAGGAGAGGAGGCAGAAGAAGAGGAGTGGCAGAAAATTCTAGGTGGTGACAGCAGAGAAGAAAGGAGACTTCTGGTGCCACTAGAGATGATGGCTGTTTCTTAAAACAAGAGGGAATTGTGTGATTGTCCAAATCGTGGACTGTCCAAAAAAACAGCAATATATCTAAAATGTTTGGGAATCTTTTATAACAGGACTAGAAAAATCTGAATTTGGAGTTACTACTACTGGGACAACAAATCTTGGAGAGCCCTTATACATGAAGGAGGACCCCCAAACAATGAAATTTACTTATAAAAAATTGTGTATTTATTCTCACATGTTTAAATGTTAGTCACCTTCAAAGTTCTCTTTGCTTGAAGATGAGATACTTTTTTCACTGTTCAGAACAGTTTTGAACTCATCCATTTTGATGCATTTTTTAGTGCTTCTGCCATTTTTTGTTTTACTTCTTCCACATCAGCAAAATGTTTTCCTTTGAGGACATTTTTTCACTAAAAAAAAAGTCACAGGGGTTAAAGTCAGGTGATTAGGGAGGATGAGACATAAGGGTCATGCCATGTTTGGTCAAAAACTGCTGAACACTCAGCGTGGTATGGGCAAGTCTGTTCGTAAATCAGCCATCATAAAATAAGCAAATGCGTTAAAAAAGTCTACAAAAAAAAAAAAAATTACTGAAGCTAAACCTAGCCTCTCATAACAATGCTAGCTGGTGCACTAATACTGATGGGTTTCTAAAACACATACTTAGCAGGGAAAGCGTGAACTACAAGGGATTTGCCCTCCAAAAAATAATTCCAATTTCTTTGTCCACTCCCCATAAACTGGCTTGTGAAACTTGATTTTGTCATGAGCTAGCCTCCAGAATCAGGATTATTGATTGCGCATTTTAATTTTTGGGTGAGTCACGCTGATGCAGCCATGCATCCTCTTTGACACTTTGGAGTCTTGGGAAAATTGAAATGTGTGAAAAAGTCAGGATTTCCTCAGTTCAGCTCTGAAGCCAAAGGGTCTTCACCCATTTCTGAAGGTGGGGATCAAAAGAACACCAATTATATCCTGGTATCCAAAGTAAAATCCTTTGACTAATAATGTGTTTTTTATGTTCATTTGGCTTTTATTCATTTGTGTACTATTCAAATGGGTGGAACTCAGAGCTGGGAGAACTGGTGAGTCACTTTTAATTAATGCTTTTACTGTCATTTTAAAGTCATCTGTTAAATAATTCATCAAGAGCCAGATACAAAATGTCACCTATTGCATAATTCTATCTATATGGATAGTGAAGAAAAAGCAAATCTATAAAGACAGAGTCAGATTTATGGTTGTCTGGGACTGAGGGTGGGAACAGAGACTGACTGAAAATGGGCACAAGTTTTCTCTTTGGAGTTATGGAAATGTTCTAAAATTAGATGGTGGTGATGGTTGCACAACTGTGTCAATTTACTATAAATCATTGAATAGAACACAAAAAAATCAACGAATGATATGGTATGTAAATATAACTGCTTCAAAAATAATAGAAACAAAAACTGAGGACTCATTCAGGGGTATACAGGTGAATATACAAGACAGGTCGGTCCCAAATAAGAACTGCTGATAAAATGCTGGTTTCCAGCATGACCAGACCAGATAAGCAACATTCTTTAGACCAGGAGTTTTCTAGAGTGAGTTTGTACAAGTTACATTCATTGTAAAGGGGCCTAAAACCAAGAAGCACAGACTTTATATCTGTGTCGTACTCCACAGCAAAGACAAAACATAACAGTGCAAGGACATTTCTTCATTTTGTTAATAACTGTGTAAATGCCTCTTAGTAAATAGTAAAGGGCTTTTGCAGTTGAATTTTGTGATTAAAATTTTTGAACATGTGTCTATTTTCATGCCTGCCATATATATTATTTGTTTACTCTTAAGAAAGAGCACCATTTTTTCCTAGGGATTCCAGTTGCATACAAGACTTCGTATGGCATGTAAAATTCTATTAGTGCTGTAGCAAAATCTATCTGGACAGCACCCCTGCTCCATACATTGGTGTTCATAGGCAGCAGCAAACCTATTTTTAAATGGTTTCTATATGCTAATTGGTAACCATGATCTGCCCAAAACTGTAGAACAATTTGATCTGGAGTTTTGAAGTATGACTGAATAAAA
Source organism: Tarsius wallacei (assembly GCA_963574415.1). Lineage (NCBI taxonomy): Eukaryota > Metazoa > Chordata > Mammalia > Primates > Tarsiidae > Tarsius > Tarsius wallacei. The sequence goes on from CAUYQG010177508.1 coordinate 15,504, forward strand.
GAAAAAAAAACTGGTGATTTTATGAGCGGGTGAAAAATATGAGTTAATGGAGTTTGCTTCCCCGCTTTGTAATTATTTTAACTACAATGAATTAAGAGGAAGTAGGTTTCCCCGCACTCTACAGATGGCAAAGCAGCAGTAGTATCCATCTGTGGAAGTTAAAACCGTGAGTCAGATCTTGGTTTATTAAAAGACAGGTTTTATTCTTCAGAGTTAAGTTAAAAAAAGAAAAAAGCAAAAACCTGAATAGCCACTTTAGTTAGGAAGTCAAATCGTGTTTAAATGCTGATTGCATGGGTCAGGAAGAAATCACAAAAAGTGGTTAAACAGTTAAGGGTTTTGTTTGTTTGTCTGTTTCTTATTCACACATCTGAACTATTTCTGTAGGGGTAGAAGAATGCGATAAGGTTCATGACCAAAACTCCTTTCAAGAAAAGGCATGTTAACACGAGAAAGGCATAACAGGTTTATTTAACTGAAATTTTATGTGGCATGGGAGACTTCAGAAATGCAGGGACAACTGTTTATTCTATGCTTAGGTTTGATGAAGAATGGGCAGCCAGTTAGAAATGTGACTGGACAAAAAGGATGATGCAATGGGAATAGACTGAGATGGGAAACCAAGCAAAGCCTGTTTGTTCAGATTCTTCTTGTCCTCTCTGAGTAGCACTTCTTTCCCTCAGGTATAGGGCAGGACCCCTTCTGGAATGAAGGTTTTATGATCTACTATTCAACAAGGTGAGTTTCTTTATGACCAGCTCTTACACAGAAAGAGAGGGGACGATTGGAGTCATATTTTTAGTTTCTATGAACTAGCTTGGGGAAGAAGAAATCTAGTTTATGGTCTGTCTTACAGAGGACGGGGAAACCCACAAAGAAGGGCCAGAGAAGGTTGAAATACTCTGTTTCTCAGCTTCTTCCAATGTCCTTTTGTTCAAAGTGCTCACTATGCTAAAGCACCATACTTTGGGGCATCATTTTCTGAGCCCCTACATTTTCAAGGGTAGGATACAGTGATTATCTGTACTGCACGTCTGGGACAACCAGGGAACTGTTAAAAAGAAAACAAGAATGAGAGGGACCCTGGGAAAACTGAAAACTGTGTTGACTACACCGTGAAGTTACAACCTGACAAGATAGTATAGAAGAGACTAAGAACTGGACTGATGACCTCTAAGGTCTCTTGCAATTCTAGAATTGTATATTTCTCTAAGAATGTGAAATTTGTTTCCTTTTGAAATTTATCATTATTTATTGTTGTTTTTCAACTCCAGAAATGAGGTTGTTATTTTTTTTCAACTCCATAAAGGACTGATGGTGACTGTCTTTAAGTTTTCCCAAAGTATTTTCCCCAAACGAGTGTGTGTGTGTGTGTGTGTGTGTGTGTGCATGCACATGTGTGTGTTGTAAGTGAACTCATTTCTTCATACTGGTTTTTAATACATAGTGATAGGAAAGGTCCATTTTGAAGAAAAAAGATTCTAAGTTATGTCTTTATTACTGTCCTTAATATTTTGTGTAACTTGAGAACTCACTTAAAAATACGAGCGCTGTTTGTGGCTTTCCTCATGGGGTGTAAAACATTTAGAAATAATCTTTTAAAAATTCTGCTCTGATCTTTCTGTGTAATACAACTACATCTGGTGGGAGGTATTGGATGACAGAATCTTGGCTAACACTTCTAGCTGGTCATCACGGGAACACTCTCTCCCTCTTTCTACTCTCATGAATTGGTATAAAGGTGTGTGATATTGATTTTTTGGGGGGGCACCCTGGGACCTTTTAATTGTTATATTTGCCTTATTTGCAGTGCAGTCATTGTAGATACTGCAAAAGAGCACCTAGTAAAGGTGTCTACTATAACACAGTAGGTTAATGGTATATAAATTTGGAATCAGAAAATCAAAAATTCCAAATATTTTTGAAAAGGAAAAAGAAATACTTGAAGGGCGTATACATTCACTAGAGATGCAGCAAGTAAAATGGCATGGGAACATGCAGTTGAGAAAGATTTGAAATGACTGTATGTTGGAAATTTTTTCCAAGTACAGGGTGTGCTAAATACTCTTTGAAGTCTTGAATAAATAATACATCCTTCTAATTGCCTTAGTATGAGTAAATTCTACAGAATAAATAAAATCTTCCTTTGGTTTTATCTTAAATATTGGCATGGGGTAAAAATAAAGATTCTACTAATGATCAATTCAAAATATGCATTTCTTTTTTTTATATTCAATATTTTTTATTATTATATTGTGGGGTACAGTTGAGGGTTAGGTATACAAATATGCTTCGTTCAGGCACCCTTGTTGATAAGAGGTGTCTCCACATCCCCAGACAGATATTTACTACCATTAATCCCATCACCCTCCCCGCCCCATAGTTTCCCACCACTGTCAGTCATTTTCTTATGGTAATACATTGGATGATCAAGGTCTATTATATGAGTGAGAACATGATACTCAGTTCTTTGTTTCTGTGAGAGGTCACCGAGTATTATAGACTCTAGTTCCATCCAGGTTGCTGCAAAATTCATGATTTTGTTCTTTTTTATGGCTGTGTAGTATTCCATCGTGCATCTCACTGAACATGTTTTCTCTTCATACTATTGGTCAATTCCTTTGTTGATTGATTCATTTGCTGTGCAGAAACCTCTTAGTTTAATGTAGTATCATTTGTCTATTTTTGCTTCTGTTTCCTTTATTTGGGGGGTATTAGCTGTGAAATTTTTGCCTAGACCAATGTCCTGAGGTGATTTGCCTATGTTTTCTTCTATGAGTTTTATATTTTTAAATCTTTAGTCCATTTTGGTTGATTATTTTATATGATGAGAGATGCCAGTGTAGTTTCAATCTTCTAGATATGGATACTCAATTTTCCCAGCACCATTTATTGAAGAGGGTGTCCTTTCTTCAATGTTTGTTCTTGGCACCTTTGTCATAATCAATTGAATGTAAATAAGTGCATTTATTTCTGTGTTCTTTATATGGTGCTATTGGTCTGTATGTTTATTTTTATTAATATACATTGCTGTTTTTGTTACTATATCTTTGACCCCTGGTAGCAGCAGTGGCTATGGCAGCTGACAAAGAGAGTCTCTTCTCAGGTGCCTGAAACTAGCCCTGCTGCTGAAAGGGGTGGGTGTTGTTTCAAGTGACAGCAGTTCCAGGTGGGCGGGATTTGAGGTTTTGGGGAGCCTGTGCTTTAGACCTTAGTAGTGAAAGTGGCTGTGGCAACTGGCAAAAAGAGCCTTTCCTCATGGCATGTGCAAGCGTGCAAGGCAGCCCTGCTGCTGGTTGAGGGGGGCAGTGTTATTGTTGGTAACAGCGGCCTCAAGCAGGTGGATTTCAGACTCCAGGGGACATGCATTTTGACTCCATTTTTCTTAGGTGCAACTTCTTTGGTGCACTGTATCATCTTTTTCCCGGCATGTAACACCCTATATAGAATAGAGTTCTGGGTACCTTGTGGTTCTACGGATTCCAATCTGTATCTTGCTGCTACTGTCCTCCAAGAGGAAGTAGGGGGATGGCCATTGGGGTTCCAGGGACGTGGAGATGCAGTGTATGTTGTGCCTTTGGACAGGATGCAGCCTGGTGGGGGCTGGACTCTCAAAACAGCATTTTGTTGCAGCTGCCTTAGGCTTGGAGGCTGTGTAGTACCCAGTGAGTGCTCCTTCTCTGGAGCAATGCCATTGTATGGATTTCAGGGAGTTTCCTATGGCACTCTCAGGGCCTGTGGGGGTAAATGCACTCTCCCCTCACTGAGATAACAGAAGTCCATGGTGAGAATACAACCACTAAGAATCTCTCACTTACCCTATTCCCACATTGAAGAGCTTCTCTAGGATTCCAGCTAATCATGGCTGGACTCTCCACCTGATTCCCCTACTCCTTCAGTGCCTCGGGTATTTTCTGTCACTTCTCAGCTGAATTATAGCCTGGAAATCCTTGTCATTTTCCAGTTCTTGCTTAGATATTTTATTCAAAGTGTTATTTTATACTCAACATGTTGGTTCATTTTCGTGGAGTCAAGTGTCCTATGCCAAGTTCAGTTTATTTGTTTTTTGATAGCTTTAGGGGGTACAGATGATTTTTGGTTGATGGGATATGTTGTATAGTGATGAAGAAGTCTAGGCTTTAAGTGTACCCCCACTTGTGCACATTGTATCTTTCAATTTTGGTTTTGGAAGACTGGGGAATCCTTTTGTCAATGACTAATTTTGCCTCAGTAATTTGTGAGAACTTATTTTCTGCCTGGCAAAAACCTGAACTCTTTCCAGCCCTATGTGAGTGTTGTCTATTCGTTTCTGTAATACTTTTTTGTTGTTCTTTTCCATGTCTTCATTATTTTTCTTAATTGTTCATAGATTTATAAGTAGATGAAAATTGAATAATGACTGCTGATCTACAAAACTCTTTCTCGGTGCACTTTTTCCTAATACTCAACCCTGACTATTCTAGACATATCTCTTCAGAATCACAATTCCATGTTCCTATGTTGGCAAGATTGCTAGACCCCTCTTGCAGTTCTAGTTTCATAACGCAGCCAGGAAACGATCTAAGAACTAAACAGAGACAATCATAGGACAATCAGAGATCACTGTCCTTTGTTGTCTGATGACCAAGTCTTTGAAAATGGTCATTTTATTTATTTTATCCATTTTTACTAGTTTCAGGTAGGACAGTCAATCCAGTTTCTGTTACTCCATCTTGACAAAATGTGGAAGTCTTTGATTTTTAAAGACTGATATTCTCTGTTTTGGAATGGTATGCAGACTCTGTACCTCTTTAATAATACTCATCAAGTTATATTATTGGATACATTGTGCTGTAAATTATCTCTCTTATGGAAAACAATGTTTGAGGTAGAAATAAGAGATTCGGTTATATACATTGGCAGCATGTATCAAATTTTCTGAATTAAGGAGGATAAATGAATAAATAAGTACATTAATCTGTATATTTATAAGAAAACAAGAAGAAAGGACAAAATGATTCCAAGTTAATTATTTTAGAAGGCATGATGAAATAAATTTCAGGAATGGTGTTTTCTTGGTGAAGATGATAAGTTGTTGAGCTATGGTTTTTTCATTAAGAATGCTGGCTCTATTTACATCTACATGTGTAAAAGTGAGAGAATGCATGATTTATCTACAGTAAGCCAGAGAGAGCAAGATAAAAGTCAACTAAAAGCAGAGGAGTAGGGATGAGGAGCATATAATCTCATATCATTTATAAACCTTCCAAGAGACTTGAACAGCATGGAAATAGCTGGGTAGGAATGACTGATAAATTTATAAAATCTGTTATTTGTTTTCTGTGAAAAGTACCCCAGCTTACATTAAAATGAACACTAAATTGTGAAATACGCACAAGACATTTGTCAGTGTATTGAAATGAGAAAAGAGTTGTGCAGTGCACATTGCAGAATAAATTATGATGCACTGGCAAGAGGATTGGACCATGTGGCAAGTAGGAATGGCATTTATAAACAGATAGGAATAAAGAATCAGGTTCAGTAAAACCAGCATGAGTGAAACATAAGCCTTCTCAAAAACTGCTACATGGCAGAGTCTGACAGAGTATACACGAAAGCACTGCATATTCAATAATAATAATTATAACATCAATGATAGTAATTTTCATTGTTATTGTCATAATATAAATAAAATTATAATAATAAATCCGCTTCAATCTGCTAGACCAATCCTGCTGAAGTGTTTGAACCATTTGTCCTACAAATAGAATATCTTTAGAATATTATGCATTTATTTCACTGATGAGAAAATTATTCAATATTTCTAAAATTGTTTTATTGAAGCTATTTTTGGAATAATTTTGACCCACATAAGAAAAACAAGCATTTTACTATAAACATTGACTATATATTACCTGACTTAATCATTCATGTGTTCTATAATATTTGGTTAATTCATTTCTGTCTTTTCCAATTCAAATCTACTCTTTAATGAGTAAACATTTGGGGCCATTAGTATTCAGAATGCAAATATTCTTTCTAAAAAAGTGTTCTAAACCCAAAGATTTGCAACCTGCAAATGCTTTTTTTAACATTTATTTTTTCCTGCTTAGGTATCTCTCATGGAGTTTAGAAGTGAACATTATCTTTAGTATGTCTATCACAGGCCTATCACAGAGTAGGCACAAAATCAGAATGAAACCCCAATTGAAGATGAATGCTTTGTCTCAAAAATCACATTTATTTCTTAATCAATTTTGAAGCAAGTTGGTGCATATTTTGACATATGTAACAATGATTTAAATTACTCACATTTTAAGCTGTGAAAATTTTTTTCCATATTTTTTAGTAACTTGATCTGCAGGTTAACAGTATGGTCTATTTTCTCATTTTCAATGCCTACTAGCTTGCAAGAAGATTAGATTAACCTTTTACATAACAGGTTTTTAATTCCTCAAATATAAAATTAAACTACTAAATAATCAAATACCCTTTTCTAAAACTCCTTCCATTGAGAGTTCCTAATATGGGAAGAAAAAAACTACCTTATAAATTCATGTATTTATTTGCAGATTCCTATGTCCTCCTTGCTGAACACATTGAGATTTTTGTTCCAAAACTGGAAATTTGAAAGATAGTAGTCAGTATACATGTTCTGCTAAGTTTTACAGTTTGTAGAATTTTTGTTGTGATTTTTAAGTATCATATAATTTTATGTTTGAACATGGTGGTATTCTAAAACATTTTTGACTAAAAATGCTTGTTTTCTTTACAATTATATTCATTTTGAAGTAATATGTGATACTGTGGAGTTATGAAATTATTACTTAGGTTTATGATCTATTGAACAGGCACCAAAAAATTTCTAAATGTACCATCCTACCTGCAGGGGGCTTCTGGGATTGTTTGTGTGATAGGCCTAACTGGCAAATTTGGTGGAATTCCTGAGGGGTTTTAATACCTGAAATATAAGTTATAAAAACTGAAAACTGACAGAAATTCTACACTAAAGTTGAGGATTCTTGCCTAACTCAATAACACATTCCCACTAATCAATGTTGCTATTAAAAACCTACAAGAAGTCAAATTTCTCTTCAGTGGGAGAACATACCATAGAACTTTTAAAATATATTTTTTTATAAAAGAACACTTTGCCTTATAAATTTAACATATTATAATTTATAAAATTGTTGTCATTGTTATGAAAATTGAGTATAAAAAGGTGCAAATCTGGAAAATAAGGGAGATATAGGCTGCTATTAGATGACCAGGGATGCTATCACTTACATTATATTTTCTTTCCCTGCTCAGTTTTTCTTGTATTGACAGCCATTGAATATGCTTTTACCCCAGTTTGAATAGATACTTCACAATGGTGTTAAAAAAGAATTTTGAAAACTCTTATATTTTTAGGTAATTCATAATTATTATAGTTTGGTGTCACTTAAATAAAATGCTTTGGTTATATTTCATCCATCTGTTAAAGTAAATAATTTTCACTATTTACTGATATGTAAATATAACTAACTTGGGATAGATATCACAAGGTATTAAAATGGTAATTATACTCCAAATAATGATCTAAAATCATCACTCTTAAAAAAAACAGATATTTTGCTCCCTGAGTTGCTAGCAAACTCACTAACAGCACAATTGTCAGCTCTTGATTTACTTTAAAGGAGAAAATGTAACACAAGAAAAAACCCACATAAAACATATTCTACATATTACAAATATTCTTGTACAAAATATGTACACAAAGTTTTAAATAATTTCAACAAGTATTGTTATTTTCAGAACTACCAAATATGTTTTGATTTTGATTTTATATTGCTTGACTTAAATTGAGATTTGAAGAGAATTGAAAGTGTTGGTAAAGGATGCCATTCAAGTTTAATATATTATTTTCTGCCAAGTTGGTGTTCATTTGCACTTAACAGGCAGTAAAGACTATGTGTGCCTTTTTAAAGTGGTGGGCAGCTTCTTGTAAGAAATGCTGTTAGCAAAACTTAAAAACTACAGAATATAATAAGGAAAATAAAATATGAGATCCATGTCAAAAAGAATTTTTTTCTTTTTTGTCCCCTTTCTTTTTCTTTTATTTTTTTTTATGAGAGAGAAGGACTGTCACTGTGCCCTTTTTTGTAACAGATAAGACTAGATAGACAGAGAATAAAGAATGATAGCTATTCTGAAGAATTCTGCCACTTCATATGATTGTTTGAAAAGCAACTTAGAGTGTGTAGTTTAAAACAAAATTATAAATATCCTTTGTCTTGACTTTATTTTAAATTCTAGAAAATATGTTTAAAGAAATTCAGTAATGATAGAGTATAGTATGTAATTTCTAAAAATATGTGAACATAGTACCCGGTGTATTGCCACATGTCCCCCCTCCATCCTCCCTCACTCCCTTCCCTAGCAGTGTCCAGCATCTGCCAATCTCACCCTTGTGCTTATGTGAACAGTGATCAAAGATTACTTATGAATGAGAATATATGTTATTCAGTTCTTTGTTTCAGTGATAGTTCACTTACTATGATGGTTTCCAGCTGTATCCATGTTGCTGCAATGGCCATGATTTTAATTATCTCTAAAAGTTGTGTGGGTCTACTAGTCTTAGCTAGACTGTCCTAACTAGGGTAACAGTAGTTGTGTTGTACTCAGTAGTTGCCGTGTGGAATTCTTGAATGTTGGAGAGAGAAGCTTAGGAAAATGCTACCCTGGTAAGATATCTGTTAAGGTGGTAACAATTAACAAAATTAATTACTCAAAGTATCTGGAGATTCATCAAAAGGAAAACAACAGGTTTTGAATAATTTATTTGACAAAATCCATAGAAACTGAGTAAACTGTGGGAGGCCATTTGATCTAATGACTGTAATTATAACCCTTGGCTCTGCCTTGCAGAACTGCTGTGCCAGCAAGCTTGGTGACTGAGTGGCAATTCCAATCTCCCCTAACATCCTAGGTGTTAGGGCCCTTGAGAGTTTGTGTCAGTAACCAGTGAAAATTAGCAGATTCTGTTTTCACATATCTGTGCTATGGAAAGTTCTAGCAGCAGCTGTATAGCTCTCAATTCTTCACCTGAAACTCTTGCTATGTAGTACATATCTGGGCCATGAGGCATGTGAAGAAAGAAGACCCTTACCTACACAGCTCTTTTTTTTTTTTGAGTTGGAGTCTCACTCTGTCGCCCAGACTGGAGTGCAGTGGCCGCTCCCGGCCACAGCAGCCTCGACCTGCTGGGCTCCGGCGATCCTTCCGCCTCAGCCTTCCGAGTAGCTGTAACTACAGGCGCGCGCTACCACACTCGGCTAATTTTTTT